>VZUA01025708.1:0-23637 GCA_013401035.1 Horornis vulcanius | reverse complement strand
TAATTATGTTATATTGTGCAATACCTGACACATTACTACATCAGTTATCTTTTGCATTAGTCATTATCATGGATTTACTAACAGAAAGTTTACTAGTATCAAATATAAAAAAGGAATTCACAAAGGACACAAGTACTGCATTTCCAAGGAATTGCACTATTCTTAGCTCACTAACTACAGCACAAGGAGAGCTGCAACACATTCTAGGGTAAGAAAACAATATAACAGGATACCTAGTAAGGAAATGTTCCTTCTCTATTCTCAAGATTCAAAAGAAAATCAATATGATACCAATTTTAAAATTCCATTCTAAACATACCACCTGGGGGAAACCTCAAATTAGAACTCAACATATTGCAGATTAAAGGGGAAGATATATACTGGGTATGAGTAAATGGGCTGAGGAATAGAAANGATTATTTAAGGTCTGACACAATCAGTATCTGTCTCACAACTAACATAGCCACTTAGTGTCATACAGCAAGTCAAATTATTGTAAGGACTTTCAGAAGCCTTTTTTAAATTCAGGTTTGGACTTAATAATAATTGAAGATTCATGGTAATATAACCAGATGTGGCATCTTTTTTTCCACAAAACTCGAAATTTTTTAGAGAGCTCCAAGTCTAGTTGCCACAATTAAAAACTATGGTTGAATTTATAGATGGTAATGCTGACAGACTGATCATGTTGAAAATTAAATACTATTACTGTATAAACCTTAGAACTATTGGACATTCCTCACTAAACACAGCACAGAAAATGGAGTAGTGACTTGTCCCTATATTAATAAAGTGACAAATTACTTTTTGAAGTTCAGAAAATATTTTTTTCTAATTACAGCACAAGATAAAGAACAGCATAAAAATATTGGTGAAAAAGAAATTATGGGTCCTACCATGTATTTTAAAAGGTAATAAAACATCACAATTTTTTAATAATTTACTATTTATGTAGTTTACCCCTTAACAAAAGTCAGAAAGGAATGAAACTAGCTATGTAATGTTCTACCAAATGTTAAGTTCTATTTAAATCTAAAGTAAGCAAAGAAGCATTGTGATATTAAAAAGAAAAAAAATATAAAACAACAAGAAACCACCCCCAAAATCCCGTATCTTGAACCGTTAAAGAAAGAGAAAAAGAGGCAAACCTGCCAAGAACAACGCAAAGAAAAAGCAGCTATTTTGGAGGAACTTCAAAAGCAAGAGTTTCTGTCAGTGTTAAGTGACAGAAACCATGCAGCTATGAAACAATACTGTGTTGAAGCTGTTTTTGACACACTGGGAAGAGACACAATGATTGTTGAAGTTTGAGATGGTAGTAGAGGAAGAGAAATTAGCACAAAATGTCAGTAAGACAGAAATGGCAGAATTCTTTACCATTTTTTCGTCTAATAAATAAAACCTGCTTGTAAACCCCATTTTTCCAGTGAAGACACTGATGCACTCTTGCTATAAGGCATCTTACAGGCTTATGAACGAAACTCCTCAAATGTTCCTATCAGGGTACTGAAGCAGCAAGTTGAGCACAAAAACAGTAACAACATTTAGGAATGAAATCTACTTACAATGAAACTATAATGGCTACTATCTTGGAACACTGGGTTCAACTATTAAAGCCACTCAAATACATAACTTGCAAAAACAGTAATCAAAGAAGTGAAACCAGAGCATTATGTATTTCACCTACCACAAAGAGAAAAGAGTAACTGAACCAAACAAAAATTCATTGACTGAAGTATGCATTCAAAGTGAGTGAAACTACCCTTAAATATTTTTGGAAGAAATGGAGTATGTTTCTGAGCTCTCAAACAAAAAAAAAACAGACACACTGATGGGAAGCATAGTCCCTTTTAGCAAGCTCTGGGTTATCAACAAACACATCACTGTCACTAAAGATCGTAGAGAAACATCTGCCAATAGTCATGGAAAATTGAACTCATTCCTAGAAAATATGAGTTTCCAACTAGCAAATACGATAGACAAAAAGAAAAGCTCAATGTAAACAGATATTGCATTCAATTTAAACTCTAATAAAAAAAAAAAAAAGACAGACCATTCACAGCAACAGAATTTCGTTTCACTCAAGCAAAGAATGAAATAAAGGAAAAATTATATTAACAATACAGGCTTTTCCCTTCCCTCCTTTTTGTCAAATCCCTTTTGTTTTGTCGATCACTTCTTTTTTAATCACCCATCCAGACTACCCATCATGAAGCTTTCATGAAAATGTTTTTAAATCATTCTGATTATTATTAACTGTCACCAAGCTACTGTTGTGTTGCATGCTACCTGGAGTCCTATCATCTTTAAATTAAGTCTTTACTGCAAAAGATGTGTTTTAATTTTAAATGAGCTAAGAGAAATTTTCTCCCTTAGTGTAGATTTCTGCAGGACTCAGGACAGAACCTTTATAGAGATGGTTAGTTAGCAGGTTAAAAATGCCTCGTCTCAAATAGGATTTCCATTTAGTTGGGTATATTGTCGAACTTAACACAAAAAAGTGCAACTTTCTCAGTGAAGAGATTTACCCATCAAAATATTGCACTTTCAATATGTCTATATTTATACATCTATACTTATCTACATAAAATATACCAGAGAACAATGACATACTAGTGCAATTGCTTTGTTACACCCTGCAGAGAGTATGACTGAAGTCAAAATCTTTCAGAAAAATGAAAATAGGTTCTATATCCTTTTTCTTCTTTCCTCTGGTGTCCCTTGAAGGAAAAGACAGATCTTCCCCCTTTATTGCACCCTTTAATCAAGACATTTTTTATGATTGTCTTTTCACTTATGTTTTTCAAAACAACTGTTTATTTTATTTAAATGGCTGGAGAAAGGGGCCAATAGGAACCTCATACAGTTTAACAAAAGGAGATTCCGAACACTGCACCTGGGGAAGAATAACCTCATGAACCAAGAGTGGCTCAACCAGAATGGCCCAGTAGGAATGCAGGCCAGAGGTGAGTGCCCCAGTGCCCTGCCAGGGTCACTGGGACGGCTCTGCCAGCAGGACACGGAGGGATTCTGCCCTCTGCCTTGCCCCATGAGGCCACATCTGGAGTATTGCGTCCAGCTCCGGGCTCTCTAGCCCATGAGAGATAAGGAGCTACTGGGGAGAGCCCAGGGAAGAGCCACAAACACAGTGAAGGAACTGGAGTGTCCCTCCTACGAGAGAAAGCTGAGAGCTGGCACAGTTCACCCCGGAGAAGAGGCAGCGGCATCACTCACCACAGGACGAGACAAATTGGTGGTTTAAAGCCACCAGGAGACATCCGACACGCTGTGAAGCGGGGTCTTTTCCCTCTGGGCTGTTCGCTGTGCTCACCAGGCAACAGCCGGGTTGCCACGGGCCCCTGTTGTCGCACACTCGGCCCAGAGGGGCAGCCTTCAGCGGGAGCCAGGCCTTGCCCTGACAGTGCGCCCCCCCACGGCACCTGAGGGCTCCCAGCCACTTCCTCCTTCACAGACCGCCTCATGCAGGTACCCTGTGCCAGCTGAGTCCCAGTGGCCAGGTGGGAGCAGTGTGGAAGGCAGATTTCTCCTGGAATGGGAGACGGCGTCCCTGGGGGTAGCGGAGGGGGAAGTAAGTGTGGAACGCAGCTGAGTGGCTGCTCCGTCACTTTCCAGGAAGGTCTCCCTTTCCTGCAAGGAGAACCTTCGGAAGGCCCCCATCTCCCTACTCTGCCCACGCGCTGGGGCCTTCTCTGCTGCACGGCTCCTGGCGCCAGAGAAGCTCCAGCACTCGGCCCGTCTCTTGGCAGCACATGGCGCGCGGTGCAGCGGAGGCTGTGCAGGAGAGCGGCTCTGCCACGCCGGCCGGCAGGAGCGGGGGGCAGTGGGAGGCAGCGGCAGCCGGGCTGTGCCCCATCTGCCTGGGCGACGTGGACAACGCGGCCCACGTGGACACCTGCCTGCACACCTTCTGCTTCGCCTGCATCCGGCAGTGGGCTGCCGTGCGCGCCGCCTGCCCGCTCTGCAGGCAGCGCTTCAGCCGCATCCTGCACGCGGTCAGGGCGGACGACGACTACCAGGAGTACGTGGTCAGCCCGCCCGGCTGCCAGCAGAGCGCCGCGGCCGGGCAGAGGATGCCCAGCACGTCCCCGCACTGGCGCTACCGGCTGCGCCCCCGGCCCCGCCGCAATCCCGCTGCCAGGAGCAGGCGGCGGCCGGCAGAGGACCGAGGGAGAGCTCGAAGGACCTCCCACACCTCTGCCCGATAGGCCGTAGGGGAGCGCTCGGCCGGCCCTGCCGGTGGACCTGCCATCCTCCTGCACGTGCTGGGGGCGTGGCTTATGGCCCACAGGCACTTGGAATTAACACCCAGGAGTTTTCAGAGCACGCGTTTCTCACAACCACTTGGTATATTGCATGTAAATACTCTAATTTAGTGGAGGTGTCATCTTATCTCTTTCTTTTTCATTACTATTATTATTATTCATAATAATATTGTTATTTTTTAAATTATTAAATTGTTCTTATCTCAACCCAAAAGGTTTATTCTTTTCTTTCCAATACTCCTTCCCAGTGGGGAGGGAGTGGCAATTGGCTGCAAAGATCTTAGTTGCTGGCTGAGGTTCTCCAGCTGGAAGAACCCCAGCTTTCATTTTGCTGGTGATGGAAAATCATTGGCTTTGTGGACACTGAACAAAGATCCAGAAGCTTTTTCCAGAGTATGTTTCTCTCAAAACCAAAGAAAGCCACTTCAGCTAATGCTTTCTAACAGTGCCTTGTTAGTATATGAGGACAAAAGGGAAGAATGTGTGGAACATGCTGTGAACTTCTTTATATAAATGCTGCAACAGCGCAGAGCCCCTTTCACTTGAACTCCCCAAGCCTTCCCTCTCCAAGCACCACAGAGCATCGCTGCCCAAGCTCCGTGGCCATCAGCCAGGATGCCTGACCTGAAGCAAAGCCATGTCCATGGACACAGGGCATGCTGACAACCCTCTTCCTCCTGATGCCTCCACACCCAAATTAATTCAGTCATTCCCCTGGCACAGGGTTCCTCTACACTTGTGTACAGCAGCAGCCCAACTCTTCCAGCCCCAAACCCCACTGCCATGGATAGAATGCAGGAGAGGGCTGGGTTCAGGCTTCTTGAAAGATACTGCTGGGGGACCATCTGCTGACCTGCACACCTTGGCTTGGCATTTCTTGGAGAGCAAAGCTCTAAATTCCAAGCATCCCGGGACTTCGAGAGCCACCCAAGAAGCAGACTGGCATGCAAGCAAAGCATATCTGTGCCAGGGACCAAAACATGGGCCTCCCACCCCTCTCCACCTCCAAGTCTTCCTGTGTCCACCCCAGTCCTCCACTTTCAATCCTTTCCCCAGATACACCAGCACCAGACACGAACATTTCCACAAGCTCTGCAACAATCCCCTCCTGCAGTGCTGGGGCAGCCCCACAGACATGGGTCCCCAGCCCCACATCCCACATGGGTCCCCAGCACTGCTGGCACAGAGTTCCCACAGCCAGTGAGGCCCCTTCACTGCATTCCTGTGGGATCAATCTCCACTTGGCAGGAAAGGGCCTGGAGGGCCTGGGGACATGAACATGCAAATGGCACTGGTGACCAAGAGGCAAAGAGGCTCCTGGGGGCCACTGGGAGTGCTGCCCGCTGATAAGGGAGGAATCCCAACCTCTCCCCTGGGCCATGAGCCCACACCTGGAGAGCTGTGCCCAGCTCTGGACTCTCCTGCCCAGGAGAGATGAGGAGCTACTGGAGAGAGCCCAAGGAAAGGAACTGAAGTTGTTATATGTGCTAAAGGAACAGAAATTGTCTGCTTTGAGGAAGAGCTGAGAGAGCTGCAATGGTTCAGCCTGGAGAAGAGAAGGTGCATGGGGATCACTGTTTGTAAACACCAGATGCAGTGAATAAAGAGGGAGCTTGGCTCCTCTTGATGGAGCCCAGTGGAATACAATGGATACACAGTGAAATGCACTGGACTTCATTTAATTCCATTTAAGCATAAGATGAAACTTTCTGACTGTGACAGCAGACTTCGACTGGACAATTGTTTATACATTTAATCACTATCTGTGGCCTTCAGTACTCTGAAGAAAATGGAAGCAGATGGTAACCTTCTTCCCTCTACCACCTTCCTAGGTACTTGGTTGTGCAGAATTAACTTTTCAAAATAAGGCAAGACCATCTACTGGACCCTTTACACTTTTAACAATAGCTGTGATGAAGTTATCACTGATTACACCTTTTATAAAATATGGATGGAAAATGCACTAAAACACAGAATAAAGCCAAATTACAGTTCCTGGATGGCAAGCTGAATGTACAAATGAAGGTCATGAAATAAGAAGATGACTAGCATGCCTCTTAACTTGATTTACCATACCCTAAGATTGGGGTAAAAAAAATATTTCTCCATGCTTTACTGCACTTAATTTGTTTTAGAGAATAGTAAAAACAAAACATACTAATTCTGCAGTGATATCAGAAAAATCCACTTAACTCATTTATATATTCATCAGCCTATAAAAGAGAATAAGAGGCAGAGCAAACTAAGTATCAGCAAGCGTTACAATAGGTAAGAATGGATACCAAACTGATATAAAGGAGCTCAGTGTGAGGCATGCAGGCTGATCATTACATAAGAAACTGAAAACCATTTACTAGGATACCAGAGTTCCTTGCCCTGTTTTTTGTGTAATTTATTTTATTAAACCATTCTATAACAGGAACTGTCTCAAACCATACTCTTTGTCTTACTAGTGTACTAATATCTTCAAATACCAGTATAACTTGGAATAAAAGCAATGACTTGCCAATAGCCAATTCAGAGGTAGGGTAGATGGTGAAATAACTGATCCAAGAAGTATCTTGCAGCATCAAACACTGTACTGACAATAAAAAATATGCACATTTGGGAGAGAAAAAAACAAACAAACAAAAAAAAAAACCCCTTTTTTTTTTAAATTTTATTCTGAGATTCATGTTGATCTGCATTAGATAGGACTAAAACAGAAAGGAAAAGAAGTACCAAATGGGAAATACAGGAAATACAGAAAGAAAAATGTCCAGTATTGCAGAGCATTATTACCCTATAGCACAAAGACACAAAAGAGATTACCCCATACATCCATGGTCTTTCTCCCACTGGATCCTCCAGCCATTCTCCAAAGCTGGAAAGGTAGTATGACCATGTGTGGTTGCAAGCCACAGAAGTATCGTCACTTCCTTAGCTAGTCAATTGCACCATTAACATGTTTATATCAGCTTATGTACAGAGACCACCACAACTCCTTGGTATTAGGAGGTTAAGAATATGTGTCCAGAGAGTTTTGTCCCCATCAGTAAACAGTTAGGAATCACTCTCAACAGGCCAAGTGTTCTTAAACTAAAACCTCTTTCACTATGGTTTAGTATTTTTAAATCAGTATACAATTAAATTGGCTGGTTAATTGTTTATAACACTTTCCTTTTATGGGTAGGGCAAAAGACTGTATAAATGGAGACAGAAGGGTTACAGACTTCTCTAGAGAGAGTTAAAATGCAGTGAGGATTTGCCAAAAATGCTGATTTTATATAGCATATAGATTCAAAAGGCATCACACTTATAACAAAGTTATGATAACTTTGCTCTTACTGAACAATATGCTTAGTTTTAGCTTTTTTCATTTTTTATTAACCTAAACACACCAAAGAATATGTGTCATTTTATCATTATTCCTTTTGGGTGGTTGTAAAAGATAAAAGGATCGTTTGAGATCTATATGCCTTCTTTCAATAATTACTTTCTAAAGTAATCAGAATTGCCATCAGCCAATTTTTCCTTATGTTTTGACAAAAGATCAGGATTCTGCTTGTGAGACTGACAATATGATGTGCTGCTTATTCAGTTTTCCTGCCAAATTAATAGTACATATTTTCCCACAATACTGCAAGAAGATAAAGATTTTCTCTAGTCATAAGGTCTGGTAAAAGCAATGAAGCTTTTACAGAAAAAAAAATTGGCTAGCTTCCTGTGGGTTAGGTTCCCTTCACACTCCCTACCAAAACTGGGATAAATAGTTAATTAAGACTAACTGTTTGATTTTTTTTAAGACAGTCAGGTGGTCATATTTACCTCTTCATAACTGGCTTATCTAGAATATTAAACATCAATATTTTTAACTAAGGATTTTGAAAGAGTGTAAAACCCTAAATACTGCATTTCCAAAGCTGCCAGATCCTTAAGAATATTTTCATCAGATAGACACAAGACATTATGCATGGATTTCACATTACTGCAATTCTTACTTAATAACTACAACATACATTCTTTTACTGATTTTAGTCCATTTTAAAAATACTTTTAACCCACCTTAAATAAATAAAAGTCCTATTTATAGTCTTTAACCTCACAGAAATATCTTGTTTGCATTTCATGCAAAATAATGTTTTATTACATACCTTCCCCTCTGAGAAGCCTCTACAGGAGGTTTGATTTGGCAGTGACAGAACTGATAAGATTGAACTAACAGCCCTGTATGATATCCCAGTTGCTTTTTAATCTGTAAAAAGTCTACTAACCACAAAGAACATGCCAAAAGAGTGGAAGAGATTTCTGCATCAATTCTGTATTAGCTTCCACCTGTTCCATATATTTCTATTTCAGGCCCACTAGCCTGAAATCTATCATTAAACAAGCTGGTATCAATTCTATAGGTTGACGGCAGTGAAGACCAATCATAGATATTTTAACCTCATTCTAGCCAGTTGTATTTTGTATTTCTGGTTTAAACAAAGACTTCACAAAAAAAAAAAAAAAAAAAACCACAAAAAAAAAAAAAATCTCAACAGCAGTACCTTTCCATTAATAAACACAAAAGCCATTTTTCCTGGCTGTTTGTCACAGTTTACTGTAAAGGGAAAATGAAATATAAAAGAAGAGTAAAAAGGATCAATAAAAATAGTATTGACTGTTGACTAATCCTATATTAAATACAATTTATATAGATTCAGTATTGCAAAACCTAAATATTGCCCCCAAATCTGCTCTTAAAAGACTTGCACTAAAAATGTTTTCTATGCAACCAGATAATTAAACCATTTGTATCAGAGAACTACTTTAATGTAGTACATAAAGCAGAATATTCAGAGTTTGTTACGCATTTCCATCACACTAGATCTTTTCCTTGCTTGCTGCATGTCTAAAAAGTCAACAACAGTTCAATTAAAGAAAACAATTCTTTACATTCTGTAATAGTTTTAATCAAGAATCACAACTTGAGAAATGGAATTGAGCTATATTTCCATGTAGTGTCCAAATTTCCAGGTACTTCCATTCCACTTTGAAAAATTAATGAAGGAAGGGAAATCCTCAACTGCAAAGTCTAAAATAGAAGCTCTGCCATCTTGATGTTCAACCATGCACAAAGTAAAGTGATGCTTCCTTGCAGACTTTCATAAATTTGGGTAATACAAGTCTATGTTCTGATTTGCAGAAGCTTTCTCTCCAAGTTCAGATCTGGTATTATAACATGAATACACTTCATATTGCCCTCATTGAATCACCATTGTCATTTCCTTCAGGCAAAAGCTGTAATTATGACCTTGTGTTTTTTTGACAAAAGTGAAGACTCATTTTAAGTCACATATCCTCACAGCAGGGCCAAGAGGAGAAGAAATTAAACGACAGGAAGCATAAAACTGCGTATGTAAACATCTTCAATAAAAGATGGAAATGACCACAGAATTCTTATTTTTCTCCTAACTTTATTCCCTTATTTCCTGTTAAACATATCTAAGTGATGTAAGTACAAATCCTAGAAATACCATTTAGAAGTTTTGTGTTCAGCAGTGTCTCTGAATACTTAATAGGGTTATTTTTTATTTATATTGCATGTGATAAGACCAAATTAGATCATTAAATTTTAACATTCCATGGAGGAATGATAATGGCTTTCTGGTGATGTCAGAATACTTAGTATATAACTTCTGCGTTTACTTTTCCAGTGTGATCAGCATCTTATTTTATTGTGCAGATGTCACTCCACCAAATTATTATCAGATTGTTCTATCTTTAAGTAGATAATTCTAGGCCATATGTTTTGTAGGAATTAAGATTCTTGCACTGGTACATACCATATTGCTCTCTCTTACTAAATACAGTTAGAGAATTAATGCTTAATAGACAGATGTAGTGAACACTAAACCTGCCACTGGGAAGGATGTGACACAAAAAGGGGAACATTACTTGATGCCCTTTTCAACCAACCTGTTGAAAAGAACTAGCAAGACTTGTACATTATGAAATTGCATCACGGAATATAGGACTGGGAATTAATGCATTTTAATTCATTGATAAGTTGCCTCTGTCTTCTAAGAAAATACAAAGATTCTTCAGCTTCTGTTGACTGAGGGCGGAAAGTGAGGATGCAACATGCCTTGCAGAATCAAAAGTTTTGTGAACATAGGTATCTTAAGGGGATAGTAAAACTGGGCTCAGGAGAGTCACAAACAGAAGAAAAATTAAGTTAAACCAAAACCAATTATTGCTGCCTGAGTCAGGAACACTATGTTCATCCAAATTGATCACAAGTGCACGTGAAATATTTGTGCTACAGGAAAAAAACATACTTAAAGTTGACCTTTCTAAAACTAAATGTCCATCTTCCTGAAATTATTTTTCTCTGAAAAATTTACTCAGCAAATAATATACCTGCTACCTTATATGCTAAAAAGACAAAATGACCCCTTCCAATTTCTTCACTATTGCAGACAAATACAGAAGGCACTGGGGTGGATTTATGATATGCTGTGTCTTCTTCAAGGACAGCATTCTTACAGGAAGTGTCAACTGCAGTAAAGAGAGCAGCTAAAAAACCCTACTAAAAGTTCACATTCTTCATACAGTATCAAGTTAAGTAAAACAGCATCCAACAAAGGCCTGCAATTACCACCGGAATTCCCACAAATAAGCTCTTTTGTTATGTACCTACCAAACGAGGTCTGGATTGTGAGGTCCGTTTCCTTCTAATGTTTATTTCTTTCAGGTTGATTATGGAGGAAATTGAAAAAATAAAAATATTCCAAGCAGTACATTTCAATTACAAAAAACTATCTATTGTTCCTATTTTTTTTAGGCACAGGTTTTAACCAGGTTGAAATTTTATTAATGCTCTATTTATGGGAATCTTAACAAGCAGAATTCCAATTTCAAGTGGTTCTAGTGACAAAATGAAGGCAGAATCAAGATGTCTATTTCTACTGCACGAGAAGCAAACACTTTTATTTTATGCCCTTTCTTGTCCTTGTGGTTTTGAACTCGGCACTGACCTCTAGAAAATAATATGCCTAATTCATTCCTATTATGTGGGTTTTCAGTTCTGATTAATATCCACAGAATTACATGTATGCCCTCCCGATGTCTTTTTCCTCATTTGACCTACTCAGCTGCCCACTCTAATATTAAGAAGAGAAAAAAAAAAGTTATCATATTCTAAACTGTTGTTACAGACCCCAATCTGGAAGTTTACTACCATAAGGCATAAAAATTTAATTGTGATGCTATCTTAAAAATATTCATAGATTGCCTAAGTGGGGTTTTTTTCATATTTGTACTGGGATTAACATACTTGCAAGGATAATGTTTCTAAACCCACCAGGTCTGCAACAGCTGCAGGATTTGGTTACCCACAACTCAAGTACATGTTGGTGTCCTGGATCCAGCCTCTATGAAGAAAATCAGAAAGCTAAAATACATTTATAAATAAAATTGTAACCTGCTTTTCAATCCAGCTTCCATACTTTGCTGTCTCTCTGTGTGCCAACTCTGCTCTTTTCAATTAACCAAGGGTGTTTTCTTCAACTTGCTTTCAAAAAAGATTCCTTCCTCTCGCCAACTTTTTGAATTAACTTTTTTTGGAACACAAATGTTCCAAATTTTATAGTCTTTCAGGTAAGTTTTCCTTCTACAATGGTAGTGACATTTTTTATCACTGCTACTACAAAAAAAGATTGCTACTGATACTATCTACAACTCCATTTCTTTTATTGAATAACATCCTGTAAAGTTCGCACAGTCATCAGCTACATAGACCCTCGGTCTTGGTCATTTCTAAGAGATGAGGTCCCAGCTGCCACCAGAGGTCCATCTTTTTACATCACTGAACAAACAAATGAAATTTAAGTGTTGACACTATGCTGCATTGCATACCTCTGCCAGAAGCTGTGCCTCATCCTTCTCCTATGACAACAGCACTTAGGACTAAAGCGACACTTTTCTCCATATTTGAGAAGAGACATCAAGGGGGTGACAAGTTTGCAAAACTGAGAGAGAACAATTTAGTAAAAAGACACCTCCCTGCCACAGCTTCAGAATTTTAAAAGAATGGTAATTAATTTCTTCATCAAACACAATATAATAATTATTTTTAAATATCCATGATGCTCAACAGCAAAAAATTACCAATAAGGCATTACCATCACTCCACACTTATGTAGGCCCACTTTTCATTCATAGCTTGAGTACTTGTGTTCAAGGCTTCATATCCTTCCAGTTGACTTTTTCTGCATCCAAAAAAAAGGGACTTTAGGGTACTGGGTCAAGTGCGGTTTAGGGCAGGAGCACAGGTAGTGTTCTGGTCAGTCCCTTTGACGGGAGAGAAAAATGTTGAAAGGAATTGGAGAGCCCACATTATCACAAGTGGTTCAAGGGTTGGTGTTATCTGCAGAATTTTGAGTTCTTTGATCATGGGGCAATTTTTACGCTACAGACCTGCTGGAACTGGATGGGCTCCATCTCTTTGTTAAGGGCAGAAGTATTTTAGCTCATGAACTGGCAGAACTTGTTGAGAGGGCTTTTAACTAGGTCTGAAGTGGGGAAGGGATGCAGCTGGGCTGTCTAGAAGCAGGCCCAAGGGTGGCAAGCTTCTATCAGTATCATCAATACAAGTAGCCCAGCTGAGGTGCATGTATACCAATGCACACAGCATGGGTAACAAACAAGAGCTGGAAGCCATGGTGAAACAGCAAAGCTATGATGTAGTTGCCATCACAAAAACATGATGGGACAACTCATATAGCTGGAGCACTGCACTGGATGGCTACAAGCTCTTCAGAAACGAGAGGAGGTGGAAGGATGGCCCTCTACATCACGGAGGCTCTTGATTCCATGGGCATTGGAACTAATGACAATGGAGTTGAATGCTTATGGTTAAGAATTAAGGGGAAGGCCAACAAGTCTGATGTCCTACTGGGAGTCTGTTACTGTCCACACAACCAGGAAAAAGATGTGGACAACTTATTCTATAAGAAGCTGGAGAATGTTTCAGGATCATGAGCCCTTGTTCATGTAGGTAATTTTGACCTACCAGACATCTGCTGGGAACTTAATACTGCAGAAAAGAGGCAGGTGAGGAAGTTTTTAGAGTTGTGGAGGACAATTGTTTTTTTCACAGCTGGTGAATGAGACCACCAGGGGAGGGACTGTGTTAGACCTGTTGTTTGCTACAGGGAGAGACGAGGTGAGGGGAGATGTGATGGTTGGAGGCCACTTGGGGCACAGTGATCACGAAATTATAGACTTCTCAATATTTGGTGATACCAGGAGGAACATCAAAAAGACTTTAATGTTACACTTCCAGAGGGTGGACTTTGGCCTATTTAGGAGGCTTATTCAGAAAGTTCCTTGGGAAGCAGCCCTTAAAAACAACAAAGTCCAGGAAAGGGTGTGCTTCAAAACACAGATCTTGAGGGCACAAGAAAAGACTGTCCCTGTGTGACAAGGCAAATGTCCAGCCTGGGTGGATAACAAGGTTTTGAAGGAACTTAGAAATAAAACGAGGATGTATCATCTTTGGAAGGTCAGGTTTCTCAGAAAGTATTTAAGGGGGTTGCTAGAGTATGTAAGAAAAAAATTAGGGAGGCCAAAGCTCAGTTTGAACTCAAATTGGCAACTTTTGTAAAGGATAATAAAAAATGTTTTTACAAATAGATTAATGGTAAAAGGAAGGTAAGACCAACCTTTGTTCTCTATTGGATTCGGAGGGAACTTAGTAGCTACAGATGAGAAGGCAGAAGTGCTTAAGTCCTTCTTTGCCTCACTCTTTAGTGGGAAGACGGCTTGTCCTCAGGACAACTGTCCTCCTGGGTTGGTAGATGGTGTCAGGGAGCACAGTGGTCCCCCACTGTTATCCAGGAGGAGGCAGTCAGAGAACTGCTGAGCTGCTCAGATGCAGCTATCTAATAAAATAAAAATAAATCTATGGGCCCAGAGGGGACCCATCCTGGCAGATGAGCTTGTGAAGTCACTCTCCATCATTTACCAACAGTTCTGGCTCACTGGTGAGGTTGCAGATGGCTGGAAGCTGGCCAATGTGACACCCATTCACAAAAAGGGTGGGAACGAGGATCCTGGTAATTATAGGCCAGTTAGCCTGACCTCAGCATCCTGTAAGGTAATGGAGCAGTTTAGACTGAGTGTCATCACACAGCACTTACAGGTGGCCAGGGTATCAGACCCAGCCAGCACGGCTTTAGGAGGTCAACCTGATCTCCTTTAATGACCAGGTGGTGGATGCAGGAAAGGCTGTGGGTATCTATTTGGACTACAGCAACACCTTTGACAGTGTCCCCCACAGCACACGCCTGGAAAAGCTGGCAGCCCATGGCTTGGAGAGGAGTCTCTTCGGTGGGTTAGGAACTGGCTGGATGGCCGGGCCCAGAGAGTGGTGGGGAAAGGTGCTGCATCCATCTGGCAGCCAGTCACCAGCGGTGTCCCTCAGGGGTCTGTGCTGGGGCCAGTTCTGTTCAATATTTTTACTGATGACATGGATGAGGGTATTGAGACTTTCATTAGTAAATTTACAGATGACACTAAGCTGGAAGCACATGTACATCTGCTGAAAGGAGGGCCCTGTTGAGAGACCTGGAATGTTTGGATGCATGAGTGGAATAAGTTTAATCAGTCCAAGGGCCGAGTCCTGCATTTTGGCCACAATAATCCCCTGCAGTGCTATAGACTGGGGATGGTGTGTCTGGACAGTGCCCAGGCAGAAAGGGACCTGGTGACACTGGGGGCACTGGTGACAGCAGCTGAACAGGAGCCAGCAGTGTGCCCTGGTGTGCCCAGGTGGCCAAGAAGGCCAATGGCATCGTGGCCTGGATCAGGAATGGTGTGGCCAGCAGGAGCAGGGAGGTCATTCTTCCCCTGTAGCTGGCACAGGTGAGGCCACACCTCGGTGCTGTGTCCAGCTCTGGGCCCTCAGTTTGGGAAGGACATTGAGACGCTTGAGAGCATCCAGAGGAGGCAACGAGGCTGGTGAGGGGTGTGGAAGGAGCCCTGTGAGGAACTGCTAAGGGAGCTGGGGTTGTTTAGCCTGGAGGAGACTCAGAGGTGACCTTATCACTCTCTGAAAGGTGGTTGTAGCCAGGTGGGGATTGGTCTCTTTCTCCAGGCAGCAACTGACAGAATGAGAGGACCCAGTCTTAAGCTGTGCCAAAGCAAATCAGAGATTGGATATTCGGGAAAAGTTTTTTACAGAAAGGGTGATGAAGTACTGGAATGGTCTGCCTGGGGAGGTGGTGGAGTCACCATCCCTGGATGTGTTTAAAAAAAGATTGGATGTGGCACTCAGTGCCATGGTTTAGTTGAGATGTTAGGGCACGGGTTGGCTCGATGATCCCGAAGGTCTCTTCCAACCTAGTGATTCTGTGATTCTGTTACTCAAAAAATTTTATTTGTTCAAGTACAATTTCTAGATTTCTGGGAAACAAGTTTCTCCACACTTGGAAAAGTTGTAAATATTTTACATTTGAATAAAATGAGAAACAGGTAGTAGATTTGTAATAATTACTGGCAAAAGAATCTGTGTCAAACTTCTCTGCTTCAGCTAAAAAAATTCTTTCCCTGAAGGAACCTGAAGGTTCATATTTCCCACTCCCTGCTAGTCAAAAGAGGAAACAAAGCTCTCAAACAAATGTAACTAGCCAGCCTGTCTGCAGGCCCTTGTTTCATGATCTGTGACCAGTAATTCATGCAGCTTTTCACACCTCTTTCAAATGAAAGAAGGTTTTAATTTTAAAGGAACAAGTCACTGAATGAAAAGCAATGTTTAAACAATGAAACACTGTCCATGGATATCTGTTTTGCACAAATCTACTTCAGACGCATAAGATAATGTGTGCAGCCTCAATCTCTTTATCTGCCTGTTCTTCTGCAAATAATTCTCATTTTCCTGACAATACTACTTTTCTAATCATTTCAATTGTCTGAATTAATGTCTTCAAGCCACTGAATGAAAATACAGCATTATGAGCTACGCTTGGAACGAATGTTTCCTCAATTAAGAATGTGTGCATTGTTTCTTATCCTAACAACCGGGAGCTCCAGTTACTTTACATAGCAATAGCCTCATCCTAGCTTCTTTAACTTGCTATTAAATTACAGTATCAGGAAGCAACACAGTCATGTGGACCATAAAACGGTGTAATGCTACTCTGCGTGTTTTGTATTCCTCAGTTCAAACATAAACTACAGCCATTCCTACTTCCAAGCCATACACTCCGTTTAAACACTTCCTTCTCATGTGAAATACACAGTGATGTGCAGGTGCACAACATTTACAGTACTTCCATTAACCTGGTGATGAACATTATAAGAATTACCAGGTGACAGAAAGATTTCAACACTGTTTACAGGTCAATAACACCAGATAATGTCTATAATTTTAGTATAGCAGGTATTCCTCCACAGATCAATTAACTGTCTCCAGAGGATTTAAATGGCAATTTTGAAATCAAATCAAGATTTTAAACGAATAGGGAGTAAAGATGATGTGTATTTAAATATATCATATTCTCAACAATGTAAAAAATCCTTTCTATCTATCAAGAATGGTCTTTTCCAGTTTATGAAGATTAACTGTTAATTGATTAGAAAGCTGACAGTGCATTTTAATATACTAGAAATTATGTTCTTTCTTAGAAACTCAACTACAATATCACATTACTTTAATCCATGGTCCCAGTTATGGAAGAAAATGAAAAAATTGGAGTAATTTGCACCAGGACATATATTACTGAGAATCACTGTGGATTGGACAAGTATTTATGCTACAGAAAGCTTTGAGACTGTGTAATTTGTAGTCTAACAGAATATAAATTAAAATGGAAATTCCAGTATTTTCAAAAGTCCTATTTCATTTGGCCCTTCTGTGCCTGTGTCTTGGTCTCAAATGAAACGAATCTTCTGATATTCACTGCTCCAAAGATACCCAGCTTGACACAAAGTATGGCTAGTAACTAGTTTAAACTCCAACTATGAAAATGTCCTTAGAAATAGAAGACAGACACACAGAATACTGATGCAAAAACACAGACCAAAGACATTCGTACTTCTTTCCAATCTTAAAAGCCCAAACTTATTTAAAGTCACTTAGAAATTTCCAGGCAATATTTTTTGTTTCAGGAAACCATCAGTCCATCATCTAAAGGAGCCTAAACACACACAAATGACAAACTAACTTCCTCTTAAGTTTGACTGAGGAACGTATCATCATACTTCTTCAGTGAAAGTGAATGGTGCTGCTCAGAGAATAAAATTATCTTCTTAATCACGCCTAATAGTATTTGTAACTCTCTCTGTAATAAGGTAAAATAAACTAATACCATTGGATATATATTAAAAATTGATCACCTACCCAAACACAGATTAATTTTCGTAACATAAGTTAGTGTACAAAAATAACATCAGTTGTACACATACTACAAAATACTGGCAAAAAAAGAGAAGCAAGTTTATGAACACAGTATATTTGTTTGATCTTCTACATAGGAAAAAACCCCTTATATTCTGCTCATCTAATTTTGTAAGGGCATGGCAACAATCTGAATGGACACTGTTACAGTTTCCCAATTAACACGGATTGGGGAAAATACAATACAGCCCATCATGCTTTGCTGTCCCCAGTTTAAGACATCTAACAACAACAAAAACAAACTGACTAACAAAACAAAACCCAAAACAACAAAAAATCCACCCATACTCCCTCACCCCCTTTCTTCACCTTGTAAGACTAATTTCTTTTTAGCACCTTTTGCTCAGATCACATCTAGATAACTGTGTCCATTTACCTCCCTTTAAAAAAATGTAGATAAGAAAAAGTGACTTCAGCAGAGGTTCAAGGCAGTCAGAGAAAAGAGCACAATAATATTGAGTGAGATGAGCATATTTATCATGGAAAATGTTTCAGGGGGAAACCAACAGCACCCCTCTGCTACTTGAGACATTACCAAGAGAACAGAGTAAAGGTGGTGGATGACAAAAGGGTGAGAGTGGTCATTCATTGAAATACAAGTGGTGAAGATGGGAAATAAGAAGAAATATTTTTCTCCACAAGGACAGACTGGCCTCAGTTGAACTACCACCCTGAATTATTCCTTGATCCTATAAAACATACAAAAGAGCTGACAACTTCATCTATCTATCTTTACATAGGCTTATAAACATATACTGAAAATAGTAAATTTCATAAGGTTTAAAAGCCAGAAGATTTTCCCCATCCATGATTACAGAAGGTGAATTTTGATACTCCTTAATTATGGTATACATTAACTTTTATAAATTCAACTAGTTAGCAAAAGAAGACAAATTCAAAGAAATTGGTATTATTCCAAGGTAAAATGCAAAAATGATGGTTTAACAAACCCATCAAAAGATGGATTCAAAGAGTCAAATCACAAAAGGCAAAAAAATCCCAAGAAAACTCATCAGGTCTAGTTAGAATACTTCACTTGACTTTTGAGCATCAGGTCTGAGGGGTTCTCCTCAACTAATATAAAACCCATCAATTCTGAACACCAGGAAATTTCAACATTTAAATGTAGTGGTCAACGTCCATTGAGTATAGTTACAATAAACTAGAGTGCAAAGTCATACGATCTTTCCTCCTGCATGGAAGACTTTTATTGTCATGCCTTCATTTTTTTATGTACAAAATTAATGTAATCATAAATTGCTCTGTTTTAGTAGTCATTTAGTCTAATACTTTGGATTCAAATTAAAACTTTAGTCATACAAAATAAGCAAGTTTTCTTTTGATACAGTAGTTCTCCCTGATATATTTAAGCTTTCTTGTTGCTCATTAGACTTCATGACTACTTAGAGCAGTGCAGACCATTTGTACTTAAAAACTAATATTTTAAGAAAAAAGACTGCATGAAGGAAAGCTATCATTAATAGCATATAGATTCCATAAAGACTCATTATGTGCAACTTCTGATAGGGTAGTATCCCTGTTCTCACATAGGGCATATTTTAACATAGGACATCTATCAGTGTGTGACTCTACTGAACCATTTTAACCACAGCTGCAAATGCACACAGAGAAGTGTTCTGAATGTGTTCTTCAGCTACAGTGAATGACACAAGAGCTGCTTGTTGCCATCAGCTGAACCACCAAGTTTGTTTTAACTGTAAATGAGAACAAGAACCAGAAACTGTATATGTAGAAAACAATAAAAAGCTGACCTTTTCTCCAACTACAATCTTTGTACACAGCACTTATTTTTTCTTAAGACTCACAAAGTTTGGTGAATGAGTTTCTCAAGAATAAACAACTATAATAAACCAGACTTCTCTTATCTATCAATTCTAACAATGGTATCTTTCAAAAAAGCACAGGGATCTGAGCATTTGTTGTACATAGTTAGATATGTTTAATGTGGAAATACGAGACTCCCTTAAACAACATTTAGGAGCAAAATATACAGAAACATAGCTTTAACATTTTTCCCATAGCACAATGACCTCAACAACAACAATTTTATGCATAGCATTCATGAGGTTTTTTCCATGCATAGGTATTTTGGAAGTCAAACTAAACACACTTGAAAAAGAGAGTAATAATTATAAAGCAAAGCATACAAGGGGGAAAAAATAGTACATCTATATTACTGTTCTTTCCCTCACTACTAACTCTGAAAGCAGCTTTACAATAATTTTGTAAATTTATGCTATAAAAGCTGTTGCCTAAAACTGCAGTTAATATCAAAACACTTACTATGTTCATTAACTAGATTTTTTTATAATATAAACCAGAAACTTCAGTGAGACTATACTATACTAACCTTCATGAACCAGCACAGGTTAAAAAGAACATTTGAAAAAGCAAGGGGAAACTAGTTAAAAACCAGCACAGCTATCCACAGTTAGGAGAAAACAAGTACTTTCATTTCCCAAGCATGTTAGAATTACAGAAACTCACTACCCCTTAAATAAGTACACATGTGCTAGTACAGACTTAGATTAACTTCCATTTTGCAGTTTAACATGTGCTACAAGCCAATATGAAATTTAATGCTCTCAATACCTCAAACTTCACTGCAGAACAAGTCAGTCCATAAAGCAACACTGTTTTTCCCAGACAATAGGCTGTACCTTAATAATCAGCTATGGTATCCAGAGAATTGCAGTTATACTGCATTTGTCCCTAAGAATAGAAAGGCATGTATTGAATTCCCAGCATAATAAAAACCAAAGCCAAAAGCAGCATAGATGTAATGTCACATTTTTAAATGTAAATGTGACAGGCATTTAAGGAAAGACAGATTCCAAAAATGAAATATAGCGGGGGGATTAGCAAAGCCACTATGATTCAAATAACAGTGAATTCTCCAAGGGTTCAAGCTTATCTGAGTCTCAGCAGCAGCATAACAAGCAAAAGTCCAAATCACAGATGCAGGGATTTTAAAGCACTACAGCAACATATATATACCACTAAATAAATCATTATCATGAAAATGTAATTTCTTAACAATTCTGGATGATGAACCTTTGCTTGAAGACTAAAAGCAAAATAAAAGCAGAAACTGAAAATGGTCTAAATAGTATAAATCACTGCATTGTGTGCCTATGGTATTGGCAGAGAGGAATTGCAGGGGCAGCCTCCATGGAGAGAGGCCTGAGGTTGCCCAGTGCTGGACATCACACATTCCAGCCAGCCCCATGGACCAGCCCTGAGGCATGACTGAGCCCTGCAGCTGAGGTGAAGGAGACTAAGAAAAAACATGCCTAGCAAAGGGAAAAGCTAGCAGGTAGTAAGAGGAGGGAACACAGAGTGAGAAATGGCAGAGGGAACACCAAGGTCAGAGAACACGGGAAAGAGGTCTCCATGGCAGAGCAGGTGCTTCCCCAGCAGCCTGTGGAGAGTCCATACACAGCAGCTGGAAGCCTAAAACAACTGTGACATTTGGGCAAAACCCACACAGAAGCAAAGTGAAAGAAGGCAGAAGTGGTACAGAGAAAATTCCTGTACATTGAGCAAACACCCTGTGACACTCAGGAAAGCAAAGGGTGAAAGGGTCAGGAATGAAACGTGAAGTTCAACCTCAGAGGTGGAGGAAGAAAGGTGTTGTTTTAAAGTTTATTTCTCACTACCCAAATGTATTTTAATTAGCAACAAATTAAACTACTTTTCCATAAGTTGAATCCACAACAGTAGCTGGTGAGCAAGCAAGCAAGCAAATGGGTGGGTGTTCATCCTTCAGCTGAGGCTAACCCATGACAGTGGGGTGAGTTAAGAACAAGAAAAACTATACAAGGCTGCAAGCTCAAATGCACTTGACTGTTTTACCTCACACTTATTTCTTTTGTGGGGAAAAAAATAATCTGTAAGTGTGGCAGACAATCAATCTTAAAACTCTAAAGAAACTGGAAAATATTTCTAAGATTATAACTGACAGTTTATTATTTTATTCTGCAAAAGGCAAAGTAGTTTTTTGGGGGGTTGTTTCAAAACTATATCAACTTATGTGATGTATATTATTATGATAATACACTTAATGCAGACAAAACAGTCCAGGCAGAAATCCGTGTTTCATTGATTAAAAAAGTAGGAAAATCTGATATCTGACTCAAGGCAGAATGATTTTTCCTGAATAATTTCAGTTTTAATCCAAAAATTGAATCTCTTATTATATTGTCAAATTAATATTGCTGGGAAATCTTGTCTTTTGCACTATCTCTTTTTAACATTATTATTGTTTCATTATGAAATGTTTTGGTCTTTTGTTATCTCTTCTTTGGTCATTCAGATTCTTTCCTTTAAACTTGCAAAATATCTTAAATGGATTTACCTTTTGTTGTTCTTGAGAGTCAGTCAGTGGGGTCCTACTGTAATCTTCCACAATTACAATCACCTACACATCCTAAGAAATTACAGTATCAAGGTTTGTTTGTTTTTTTATTTCCATAAAATCAGTACCTTTCTGATGATCATTCAATTTGTCATAATTCTATAAGCTCTCCTCTCCCATAAGATGGCTTTTTATTAGGCAGAGCACAGGGCTTTTACAGCTTCTCACTTTACAGAGTGCTATAAAAAAGGAATTATTTTCCTTAAACATAATGGATAACTTGTTTAACAGAAATCAGCTCACACCTTTTTTTCCAAGGTTGCCTCACTTGACTCTTCAACTATCTCCTTATCCAATTAAGCACTGTTGACAAGAGCACTGCTGAAAGCTATGAAAGAAGCCGTATCGAATCTTCCTTGGCAACCATGACATAGGCCACTGAAGGATTATCACTGGGTTCCCAACAGCTATGCAGAAAACCCATGCTAGTTTTGCACCAACATTTTATTAGAAGAATTTTCATACTCATATTACTACCAGCCTGTACCCACCCAGAAGCCACAGTGATGTAAGCTACAACACAGGCAAATTTCCATTGTATGAACTTTGCCCATGGCAGATTTAGAAAAAGCAGAAAAAGCTAAGTTGCCAAGAGCTTTCAGCACCTTGCATATGCTGCAGCTCTCACTGCTCCTGCCAGCTGTACAGCTGAACCAGTGATAACGCCGGCTGGAAATTTTAGAGTAAACAGACATGACTCCAAAGGGATAATACAAAATGAGCTTCTGGCAAAATAATAAGATAAATTAAAAAAAAGAAAAAAAAAAAGAAAAAAAAAAAAAAGAAAACCTAGTAAGCTGTATGTATCATAAAGAGCAGAAATAGTTTTGTAGTAATATCTATGAGGAAACTCATGAATGTATTAGGTAGCATATCATGCTCCTTAACAACTGTGCCAGGCAGCTTTCAGACGTGTTTTCAAAGCATTATAAAATAAAGGGTAAGTGCCAAAGTCATTATCCTCGTTTCCCTGAGCTAAAGAGTATCAGGCACATGCAGCTACTGCTCATGCTAATCATCACTGCTGTAAGACAGAACAGCAAAGAAATAGACCCGCTTGGTGTTTCTAACTAATAATTTCTGCCTAAGAGTAATTTAGCTAATAAAATGTAGTATGCAACAAGCCTTTTAGCACCTACCAATCATACTTTGCAATAACCTTCCTGAACAATATTGGGAAATGATATCATTTTATATCTTGTAATTCATAAATAGAACATTTCACTCATGTTAGTCCGGATGAACAAGTACCATCAGTACAAACAGATTTTTGTCCATTTGGCCACGACAAACAGAAACAGATGGGAATCTGCTTTCTAGCTACGATGTAGAAGAAAAGAACATATGTAGGTTTCTTAAAACACAGTAAAGAAAGTTTTTAATCAATGTTGGCGTTTGCTGTGCACTAGTCTCTCTTTCAAGAATCAGGGTTAGAAAATGTGCTATAACGCATTATTTTCATAGACCAATTTGTTTGGTCTTCCAACAACAAT
>VZUA01025705.1:924-10994 GCA_013401035.1 Horornis vulcanius | reverse complement strand
CCATGCGCGGCCCCCGGCGCCCCGCGCGCCGCCGGCCCGCCCGCCCCTAACGCCGCCCGGCTCCTGCGCCTTCCCGCGGCAGCGCTCCGGGGGCCGGGAGGGGGGCCACTAGAAAGGAGAAGAGAAAAAAAAAATTGAAAGAGGGAAAGGGAGGAATAAAGGAGGAGAAGAAGCGGAGGCGGGGAAGGCTGCTCCTCCGAGGACAGCGCGCAGCACCATGCAGCTGGCGCCGCTGGCGCTGGCACTCACCACGCTCTTCATCGACGGCTTGAGGACGGGAGCGAGGAGGCAGAAGCTGCACCCCAGGCAAGGTAAGGGGGTGCTCGGGGAGGGGCGCGGGGAGTGCTGCGCTGCCGCCCCCCGGGGCCGCGGGGCTCGGCCATCTCACTCAGCGGCATATGCGTCTGTC
Source organism: Horornis vulcanius (assembly GCA_013401035.1). Taxonomy (NCBI): domain Eukaryota; kingdom Metazoa; phylum Chordata; class Aves; order Passeriformes; family Scotocercidae; genus Horornis; species Horornis vulcanius. Next base: position 10,585 of record VZUA01025705.1, on the reverse strand, counting down.
CCCTCGCAGCCCAGCTGCTGGAGAAGCTCAGCGAGTACGAGATCGTGACTCCTACCCGAGTGAATGAGTTCGGTGAGCCCTTCCCCACCGATGTCCACTTCAGGCGGCGCCGGCGGAGCACCAGTGCTGCCCCCGACGCCTGGACGGCGGCCGCCGCCGCCTCCCCGAAGGCACACTACAGACTGTCCGCCTTCGGGCAGCAGTTCCTCTTCAACCTGACGGCCAGCTCGGCCTTCATCGCCCCGCTCTTCACCGTCAGCCTCCTGGGAGAGCCCGCCGCAGACCAGCGGCGCCTCTACGCCGAGGCGGCCGACGCCGACGTGAGGCACTGCTTCTACCGGGGGCACGTCAACGCCCGCCCTCGGCTCACCGCCGTTATCAGCCTCTGCTCCGGGATGGTGAGACCCGCGCCCCGGCCGCCGGCCCGGCCCCGCCCCGCTGAGCGCCAGGGGCGGAAGCGCGGAGGAGAAGGAGGAGCAGGAGGAGTGGGGCGAAGGAGGGTGGGCCGGCACGCAGAGCGATGGGGCCCGCCCCTTCCCCTCACCGCGGCGGGCGGCTCCGGCCCACCCCGGCCGGGGTTTCTCGCACGCCGTTGTTAATCGGTCGGGTTGCGGGGTGCGCCGCTCCTGCTCCGCGGGTTTTGGGGAAAAAAATGCCGCCCACCGACACCCGGGCATGGACCCCCGCCTGCCCCCAAGGGTGCCGGTGGGGGCGGCTGCGGGCTTACCACCAGCGCTGGCCCCGGAGCCACCCAGCGCCCCGGACCAGGGGAGTGTCCCGGTCCCTGGTACCCCAGCCAGATGGCCTTCGGTGCAGGGATGTTGGCACCGGCATGAGCAGGAGCTCCTAAGAGGGCTGTCCCTTCTGTCTGTGTGGTGTCTTTCAGTCCCACAGGTTTCATTCAGTCCAGGATCTTCTCTGGGTGCATGTGTTCCCCTAGGCTTGGGCACGTGTGTGTGGTTTCCCTCCCAGGTACTGGCCATGGATCCCAGTATGGGATGGCTGCAGAATGTTTTGTCTTGGATATTTTTTATTTACCCATCAAATATCTGCATTCATAGTTGTATGCTACTAGGAGTATTGATGTCTTCTCAGAAGCTGGGATTTCACTAGCTGGACACCTTCCTCTGGTCCTTATATGTGGGTTAAAAGCCTGTGTCAGGGAGATGTGCTGTGTGAAACCAGCATGTGCTGGCTTTGCACTGGGGTCTCCAGCACACAGTAGCACCATCACCCATCAGGCAGGACTGGCTTGGTGAACATCCCTGGCGTAAAGACAGGGTCTGGCAGATGTGCCCCTTTCACGTTCCCTGCTTGTGAGTTAGTAATTAGTCCTCCATAACCACCAGCGGGATGGCTGTGCAGCCCAGGATGGGTGCAAGCAATGTGACCTAAACTGGAGCTCCAGGCAGTGCCTTCAGGGGGATTACCACAGAACGGGGCACACCTCCCTCATGAACTGCTCGCTTTGTGGAGTAGTACTGCTAGGTGGCTTGTCACTGCGCAAAGCTGACCTCCTGTTCCTCTCTCTGGTCCCTCTCAGCTAGGCACATTCAAGTCTGATGATGGGGACTATTTTGTAGAGCCACTCCTATCGCTTGAGGAACAGGAGTATGAAGAAGAGCACAATAAACCACATCTTGTTTACCGACACCGGACGCCTCCAACCAACTCTTCAGGGGACAGGCAGACTTGCAATACTCCAGGTACTCATTTTGTTGCTGCCTTGGATGACTTGATACTTGGAAGTGCTATTTGCAGTTAAAAGGCAGTAGGTTTTTATGGGAAAGAAGGGATGTGGAGTTCAGGGACCCCTCTAGAAATGGTGCTGTGAGTGCTATGACTGGGCTTGTGGTGGTAACTGTGTCCTGGAGAGGTGCTTTCTAGGAACTGGTTATAAGGAAATTGCGGTCAGAAAAAATGTCGCAGTTTCCCTTTGATTCCGGATGTAAAGCTGGCAAGAGAGCTTTTGGTCTTTTAAGTATTCTGTGAGCCCTTAAATTTGTTTTCTGTTCTCTCCTACATGTAATTCCCAACCATTCTAATCTGATATACTCTGTCTGATACTCTGTCCTTTAAATGGCATCCTTCTGTCTTGGTCTTGCTGTGCTCCTGGTCTTTCCTCCCCAAATCTGGCTGTACGTTGCCACGTCTTACTTCTTTCTAGTGAAAGTGAGGTCCTGACACCAACCCTGACAGTTCTTCCCTTTATAATCACTTTTCCATGGTTCATTTTCAAAGGCTTTTTTTTTCTTCATGGTCCTTCCTCCACCAGCACCATCTCCCTGACCTCCTCACTCCCTCTTTCTAGTCCTTGCACATATGAAAGAGCACAAGCCTTTTTCTCTCCCCCTTCGTGTGCCTTGATGAGCAATAGCCTTGCTCCCACTGTCCCATTATCTGCAGTGGCCTCTTGCTGCTCTCTGCTTCCTTGACTTCCTGATGTTCACAACTAATCCTCCCCTTTGGCAGCAAATACTTAAATTTTCTCTGAAGAAGCTTATTCCTTTGGTCTCCTGTTTCACCTGCTGTTTTACCCTCCTCCTTTGGCCTGCAGCTAGATCTACAGGAACTTTAAAGCCTAAACAGAGTAGACCTTGACTGGGTTTCCTTGTGGGCTGCAAGCTGCTCATATGCTGCAAAGTAGGTGGAGTTGCTCAAGAAGTAAAGGTACCGCTGGAGGAGAAGTATGGTGCCCAAATTAGGCTGCACTTAGCACACGTTATTTGTTGGGCACCCATAACTGTGAATCATGGCTGTGCTGTTGAGTTGTCAGTCTGTTCAGCTTGCACTGATCATCCTGAGTCCAAAGATGCTCTGGTACTCTGTGACTAGCCAGAGCAACATGTGCTTCTTCTAGAAGACATGTGAATCCATGTCCACATGCAAACATGTGCCAGGGGTACAGTGGCACATCTCACAAGGCTGTCATAGTTTGTTCTTCCAAGGGTTGCTGCTGGAATATGCCATTCTGGTTTCTCTCTTCCAGCTGTTTCTGCTCCCTTCTTTGAGATCAGATGCAGGAGACTCAGAACAGTTGGAAAGAAACACGGAATCTGGCACATTGCATCAGTAACCCTTGGAGGAATGGAGCAGCAGATCACAGGACTCATTGAATCAAAGGTAGCTGGGAGGGCTCTGAATTTTGCTTGTGGACTTGGCTCTGTGCTGCTGTATTTCACCATAGTTCCCATTTAGGATGTTTTTCTTCTGTATTGTAATTCTCAAGAATAATACTCCACCTGTGATTTTACCAATGTGGTGTATATCTCTTCCTCCTTTGTTCCAATATGGTTTGCTTCTTGCTTGTCTTTGTTTTCTTGCTTTTCTCAGTTGCTTCATGTAATGGAGAGAGGTGTTCTCACGTCTCAAACACAACTTAAGTGTTCCAGATATGCATGAGAGTCTTATTTGTCTTCCTGTCCTCTTTCCCTCCATCTCTTCCTCTTTACTATCTCTTCTTTTTGTCATTGTCCAAGCTTTTGAAAGGGAATGATGCTATGGCCATACGTGTCTTGGTTATTTCATTTAAGGAGCAAGTGCAGAGCAGCTTGGGCAATGCTGAACCTTGGCACCCTACCTAAGGTTACCTGTGGTGAGAGAAGGTGTCCCCTATGTCTTTGCAGCAGATGTGAACATACAAAATCTAGCAGCACTCACTGTTTTAGGCAAGGTGTATCTCTCACTCCTGCCAGAGAAGAATGGTTTCATGAGAGTTTGGGAGTTAGTCATAGTTGTAGGGTGTTGTGTGAATCCAGTTTTTTGTCAGAAGAATATGTGAAACAGTGCATTTGCTTTGCAGGCTTCTGGCAGGGGTGGAAATTTGCTCAAAGAGGAAATTCATGTGAGGGAAATCTAAGGTACCCACCCTGAGCTGAGCAAGGGACCCCATGTTTCCAGGCAGTGGTGCTATTAAGAATGACTTTCTGATAGTCATCTTCCTGGAAATGATTAATAAGCAACATACTGGTGTGCCCTTGCCATAATGATGTAATTTTAGACTTCTCGAGGTATTCAGGAAAGTTTCCCTTGTGAATTGACTAAAAGATTGAGTAAAAGCTTTCATTTGCAACAGTCTCTCTGGTCTTACTTTTAGTTTGCAACGTCCTGAGGTCAGCTTAGAAAACCAGGTATTCGCTTTTGTTAAGTTTTAATTAGCAGTTTCTGATAACAGTTTTAGGTCCTCTGACATAAAAGATACTCTGCAGGTGTTCTGGAAAAAGATCTTTTTCCTATGAACGCTGATGAATATCAAATGGTAGCTGTGCTCTGCAGATGAACTTTCATAGCACTGCACTGGGACACAACTCTGGCAATGCATTTCAGCCTTCCTGCGTACAGCTCAGCCATCACAAGAGAAACTTTGGCCAGAGTTTTCCTTGGGGTAACAGGTTAATGTAGTTTCAGTCGTAGGAAATTGTGCATTTTCCTCTCCTTCTTGTCTTCTAGTTAGTGCTGTGAATCAGTTTGTCATCTGGCCAGGAATCTGGCAGAATAATTAGTTGTGTTTTACTGAATAGTCCTGACGGGATGAGGACTTGGCCAGACTGACAGCATGATGTCACTATAGGTGCAGCACCACTACCACCCATTGCTTCAGGATAGCAAGCTCTTCCGAACCAATTATTAAATATCCGCTTTTTTGAGGTGGAGGAGGAAGAGAAAAGAAATTGCGATCCTAAAAAAAGAAAAAAGGAAGTGGCTCATTGCAAAGCTGAAGAGTGCAGCTTTCCTGCGCCCCATGGAGGAACAACCTGACTCCAGTGATAAAGGCCTGGAGCTGTATCCTGCATCTGTGTGCAGCCGCCTTCGTGAGGCCGGCAGCACCTCCCCAAGCCCCCATCCAGTGGGATCTTCTGCCAGGGGCAGACCTGTGAGTCCTTTCTATGTGAAACCCTCAAGGTTTGGTCTTGCAGAGAGATGTCCAGCTCCATATGCCAATAGACATTGCCTTTGGTAATCACTTAAATAAACCACTTCAGGCCACCTCTTGCTTTGGGTCTTATGTCCATTTCTGCTGCTTCTCCTTTCTATCATATTTCCCATGTATTTTGTCACTGATATATATATATATGTATTTGTATGTGTATTTTGGTAGTTGAGCTCTCTGGAGCTCTTCTCTTCCAGTTTTGTTGGGGTCTGTGATAGCTTTAGCCTTTTACTGAATCTTTGCAATCATTCTGCCTGTTGGCCACCTGTTGTTCTGAGACAGATGTGGCTTCCACCTGCTTGGCTGCACTGAGCCACAATTCCCCTGTGTGCATGGGTGTATATATATATATATATATAATTGCAAGTATTGTGCCCTTTCGTCACCCCACTTCTGTTGCCTGCCCAGCTCTTGCTGCAAACTTAGCAAATTCTGTGCAGCTTTTGCTGTGACCCTGGTGCAGGACTCCTGACTAACTTTTTGGGACAGCTCCTGCTCTGTACCCACTGCCTTCATTTGGCTGATCTGCAATTCCAATTTCCATCCCAGCTTCATTAGTTAAATACTTCTCTGTTCTTGCCTCATTTCTCATAGTTCTTTTATATTCAGGAACTGTCTGGGGCTGAGATGAGTAAACCAACGAGTGAATGTATAGTGAGTGAGATCTGCTCCCTCACTTGCTGCTGGTCAGCTGTGCCCATCCCGAGGCTGGCATTGGACCTGGGCTCTGAGGCTGCATGTGAGGATCTTGCACAAAGTCCTCACTCCTTAATGAGAGCATTTAAAGCAGGAATATCCACCACGGGCAAAACTCCTCATGCAGAAGCAGCAATAACACTCTGATGGTGCCAAACTAGTAGGAAGACGATTAGAGCTGTTCCTGTTCCTGGAGGGAAGCCAAGGGGCTGTAGCCAGCAAAGAGGCCTTCCAGCAGTTTGTGCTGAGGTGGTAAGGTTTTGGAAGCAGGCTCAGATGAGTGCAGGACAGAGCAGGTCTTACCTGCACCATGCTGACTGTGCCCCCACCCACTGCTGGCAGTGGTGGGAAGGCTGCTTTCCAAAATCCAAGTATTATCAGCACAGATGGTTGTGGAACACAACCTGCAGGCTTAGCACATCCCAGTACCTGGTGGAAATTGGTGCAAAAGGTCTCAAATTTGCTGATATTTCAGTGGGTGTTACAGCAGTTTGACTACTGGAGAGTACATATGTGGCCAGGCACAGGCAGCTCCAGAAAAGGAAGCCCATGTGGTCCAGGTGAGGAAAAGAGACTCTCTGTGTGTAAGTTGTGCTGAGAAGGGTCCTATAAAGAGCACAGGAGAAACCAGCAGCATGAACCAAGTCTTGCTGCTGAGCTAGCATTACACAACCATACTCAGTAATATGTCACTGATTTTTCAGTTGCATCCATGAGTAATTTGTAATAGATTACCCTTTCATAGTAACTGTAACAACCTTTCCCACTGAAAGTGACACCGGGGAACTTCCAGAGCAGAGGAGTGCTGCTCTTGTGTGTCTTGAGCAAGCAGATGCCAGGGGCTGCCAGCTCAGTGATTGTGATCTTGTTTCTGCATGATAATTAGCACCAGCCTGCTCTCCTAATGCCAGCCAGCTGCATTGGAGGTCACTGATGAACCCATGGCACAAGCAGGAGATGGTCCTGTCACCATGTTCCCATGTGCTTGGAAGGGGTGGTCAGGTTGCCAGAATGGGGATTTGTTAGTGTGTTATCAGTGCCATGGCCAGGGAGGAGACCTGGGGAGGGATGTGTTATTGATCTGGTGCTGTGGCTAAAGCCTGACTCTGTAGTGTGGTCTTTGGTGCAGGGAGGGGATGAGCTTTTGTTCCTGCTCCAGCTGTGGTTCAAGCTGTGTCCACAGTGTTACAATTGGCAGTGGAGTGGAACAGGGCGAGTGATGGAAAATTTCCTTCTCCTTCTACAGACTCTTTGTATGTGTTATGTTCTTACTTTATAGCAGTTTTGAGGCAGAAAATTTGAATTCCTTTTCCACTCTTATGAGTGGTCTGTGGTGAAATTCCAAATCCTTTGCACTTGGATTGTTGGTCTAGAGCCCTTTAGTATTTTTGCTGTTTCTTTTAGACGCTGTCTTGCTTCTAACTGTGTTCCTTTTTTTTTTTCTTTTTCTTTTTTTTCTTTTTTTTTTTTTTTTTTTTTTTTTTTTTTTTTTTTTTTTTTTTTTTTTTTTGGTTGGGTTTTTTTGCTTTGTTTTCAATTCATTCATCCAGCAGAATTTTGCATTCTAGGTGTCTGGTTTCCAGGCAGGTCTTCAGGCAAACTCTGTACTACTGAGTGTCGTACAGTACACAGGGTAGCAGGAGATCTGCAGGGAGGTTTTCTTAAGCCTTTACTTCCAGGTTGAGCAATCCTTGAACTCCTTCAAGAGTCTGTTTAAGCTGTCAGCTTTGCTTTTGGCCTCAGGGTAAAACACTGACTTTGTTCTTTCCCTCAGAAAAGTTTCTTATCTTAACGTGGATTTTTAGTCAGATAGTAATTAATTCAGGTTTCCTTCCCTTCCAGAAGAAAGAAGAGAATAACATCACAACTCCCATATGCTAATATAATTATTCTATTTCTGCTTCCCTGTTGAGGTAACAGCATAATAAGAGCCAACTGGTTTTTGGTCAGATGGGCCTGGGAGGTCAAGCACAAACTTTCGCCATGCTGAGCTGGGGAAGGGTTCAATCTGTAATGTTTGAGGTATCTTGTGATGTTGGCAAGTGAAATAAGGTAATAGACTGACTTCAGTTAAAAAACATGGATCACAGTCAATGATACAGACCACATAATTAGTTTTGGTTTAAGATTCTTCAGTGTGAGTTATGAGTAAGGTGCATGCATTTTGTTGTTACTCTTAGTATTGAAATTGTATTGAGCATCCATCTGCTACCCTAGGGGTGTAAAACTTAAGACTCTGACTAAACAAATTATTGTTGATTGGTTATTGTTCTGCAATTTAAACATGGTAAGTGGACAGAGTTAAAATATTCTCCTGGAATCAAATTGGATGTTCTTTTGCCTCATCTGTGTGGACATCCACTGAATGAGGGAGAAGCTGGGGGGCATCATTTTGGTGCTTTCTGTCTGTTCCCTTTGGCATATACTACTGAAAATAAACAGCCTGGCTATTCTGTGTCTTCTTTTCCCGTATGTCTGTAATGTCATTATCGACATCCTTGTGGCCAATTGCTGGACAACTTCTTTTTTTTTTTTCTAATGGGATATTTTGTCTTCTCTTCTACTGACTGTCAGTACAAAGTTGTTGTGGCCTCAGTGTTTTTCTTGTTGGCATGGTACTTCTTAGGTGTCACTAGACACAAGTGTGGAACACAGATTGGCGTACTTGTGACTCTTGTGCATTGGAAGTTGCCTGAAGAGCATGTGTGGGAGTTCTGTAAGATGATCTTGAATAATTTTCTGCCACATGTTCAGCTCATGTGTTAATATCTCCTTTCTTAAAGAGGCAATTTATTGTTTTCTTCATTAATCTGCTTTCTGTCTACTGTGCAAAATTGATAGCTTTCACTTACAACTTCTTACGTAAGGCAGAAAAATAATCTTTTAGGCTGGAATGCATTCTGATATTTATCACTGGGAAAGAAAACATCTAGAGTATGTGTGGTCTTTAGTGTTAGCATGGTATAAACCAGAGAATGTTTTATTACTAAGGGAAGTTGACTGCTGCTCACTGCAAATCCGTGGTTCTCAGCATTCTGGTTCAAGCAGTGAGGAGAAAGCCAGGGTCACCCTGATAGAAATCAGGGTTCAGCATCACCTTGAGCTTTGGCACCTCCAGGTCCCTGTAGTAAGACGCAGGATGGAGTGGATTGGGGTGGAACTGTTGGTTTTTGCATCAGTGATGGTTCGTGCCAGTCTGAACTGCTCACGGCTTTTATAGCTTTGCTTTCTGGCCTTAATATTTTCACATATTGCAAACACAAATTCCAGGCTCTGTGCTTAACACATGGGACTGACTTCAGCAACAGGAGCTCCTGGACATGGACCTGTCTGTGGATCTGAACATTGCTTCAGCTGGACGTTTAGAAAACCATTTTAGTAAAGTGTGTGTGCTAAGTTCAAAGTGGAGGAAGGTGAGAAAATCAAGAAGCAGGTGTGCCTTGGTCCTGAGGGCTTATGATCCATCCATGCAAGTATTTTTCTTAGTAGCAAAGAAAAGTTCTTTGTAGAAGCCCAAGATTTTGATTCTCTGGTAACAGTTTGGGAGGGAACTATCCTGAAATAGTTAAGATAGTTAAGAACTATCCAGGATAGTTTCTTAATTCAAAGGGAAGTATGAACAACATGAGCAAATCAAAGCATCCTTCATTTGTATTGTTCTAAGAGTGGCATTTGTGAAAGTGCTGATATTTTACTGCATTTTCAATAGTTCCAACCATGAAAGTTTGAGCTATGCAATTTTGTCCAGCTCTTGCTGCTGAAGGTTGAAATCCATTTGCTGTCAGTTGAGTGGGCTCAGATTAATTTGCAGTTGAACAGTTTCTCATTTGCAGGTTTGGAAAATCAAGCAAACTTTCATTTCAACTCTTAGTGCAGAGTATCTTTCTCTTAGGATCCCAGCTGGCCCAGATCCTTCATTACTCTTCCAGTGTAACTAATTGATCTCACCTCTATTAATAAAACCTCTTCTCCCTTCCCAGCTATAGCAACAGCTGTGGTTGCACAGTCAAGGAGCTATCCAGAGGGAAGGCAGGA
>VZUA01025701.1:4289-20673 GCA_013401035.1 Horornis vulcanius | reverse complement strand
CTCACCGGGCGGAGGCGGCGGTGCCCGCTGCGGGATGCGCTGCGCTCCGCTCCCGCCGCCCGGCTCTGCCCGCCCGCGCGGCTCGCCGGGAGCTGTAGTCCGGCACCAGCATCCCCAAGTGCCGGCCGCCGGGAAAACCCCGCTTTCCAGCGGTTTATCCCCAAAAAGCTGCTGCCCGGCGCCTGCGCGGCAGGGATGCTGCCGGGCAGGTCCCGCCGGGGGTGTCCGTGGTTGAGCCAGCACCTCCGATCCTCGCCTTCTCCTCAAATCGTCCCTTTCCCTCCGGATACGGAGCACATCCAGCAGTGTGGGTGCCCTTGGGAGGGGGCTCAGCCCGAACAGTATCCCCCCGAATTTGGGGATCCGGGGTGGAGGGAGCTCCTGCCCCACACCGAGCTGGGCACGGGAAGCGATGCTTGGGGGATGCAGGATTTTCCCCCGGTGCTGGGAATAGGTCTGAGAAGGTGTTTCATGCCAAAAAGCATCAATCAGGAACAACTCAAGTTTTAGGCACCAAAGTGCTCATCTGAAATAAATTTCCAAGTGGAGGGAGCAATCCTCTGGGTCAAAATCAATGCCTGTCCTGGCTTCTGCTGGAATTAGAAACATCCCGGGCTCTGGGACATGAGGTTGGATTATTTGGGGAAGTCAAGACACAAGTCAGGTGACAGCTGAGGCTGAGCTGTTAATAAAAGATGTTTATTGAGCACATTGCAAAGCTTAATATATATATAAAAAATTCTATTCCAGCACATTTTTCAGTGTGAAGGCCTTTAGCCTCCTCTCCCTCCTGGAGCACTGGCTTTACTGTGGCAAACAGCAGAAGGAATTAAATTAATCCGGCAGCACGCTGGAGGATCCCAAAGGAGTTAAATTGGAATCACTCTCACAGCCAGGCCACTCTCCCAGCCTTGTGCATCCCCCCTGTGCTGGTTTTGGGGCTGCAAAACATCCTGGTGATACTGAATATTCCCAAAATCAGGGAAATATTTTGGAAATCCAGCTGGATTTGAGAGAGACAAAATTCAGAGGCTTTGTCTTGCAATGAGTCCGGAAAAAAAATCCTTTAGGAAGGGATTTGGGCTGAAATTTGGATTTACTGTGGGTTATCCACTGGTATTGGGCTGCCTCTACACACAGGCACGTGTCAGTTTGGGATTAATTGTTCTCAAAACTTTTCCATTGTGATTTTCCTCTTTGGAAGGAAATGGTGCTGGTGTGGGATTTGGGGGACTTGGTCTATTAATTTTTTTGTCAACTGGGGTGGGGGTTTTTTTATGTTAAATAAGATAAATTTGGGGCATGCTGGGTGGAAATCGTGATCCAAAGAGCCCTGAAATTACTTCCAGCCAGCAAAAGGAGAGGATGCCATGTGGGAATACACTCTGTCCCTCACTCAGAAGAGCCAGATCCTGGATTTCCCTCCCATTTTCCATTGCAATTGGGTGCTGCTTAATAAAACCTCTGAACTTCGATGCCTCTGGTTTGTTTTTTTCCTCCATCTCTGCCTGTAGTGGCTCGTGCCTGGTGGGGATCTCCCCCATCCCAGCCACAGCCGTGGGTTTTGGGTGGGAAACAAAGGAATTTCAAAACTCTTCCCATGTCTCAGGAAACCTGCGCCTTCCACAGGGGTCTCCCCAGATTTCGGTTCAGAGCTGAACCTGGGGACAGCTGCAGGGGACAGTGCCAGCATTTGCTGTTCCTGTCCATCCCCACTCTCAGGACAGCTCGGCACTTGGTTAAATACCCCGCAAATCCCTCTGGAGGCTCCTTCTCCTGTAGCTAAGTGTGTCCCATTGGTGCCGCTGGAATCCTGCAGGAGACGCGCAAGGGGAAATGTTCCCTTTTGGCAAATTTGCCATCCCCTCCACACCCATCCCAGGGGTGGAAACAGAGCCTTGTTAACCCCGTCCCGATTCCTTGACTCCCAGGGGAGGCGTTCCACATCCATGGCTCCGGAAACACAATNAAAAAAAAAAAAAAAAAAAAGCTCATGGAACAGCACCCAGAGTTGTGAAGGACCTGGGGTGGGAGGAGTGCCCTGCTCGTGTCAGCCCCTGGGTGGAGACCCGCAGGAATTCTCCATCCCTTCACAAAAACTCTTCTCATGCCCTGAGCAGGGTCAGGGGCTGGTTCGGGTGCGAGGAGAAGGACGGGGCAGAGCCCCATGGGGACGGCAGGGGGGTGGCAGGCAAGGCCGGGCCCCGCGGCTCCCTGCTCCCCTCCCGCTACCGGCCCGCCGCTCTGCGCTCGCCAGGCCACCCGGGAAGAGTCTCCCGGAGCCGGGACCAGATCCCGGATCACCGTGGAACCCCACCTAGCACATCCCGGTGGGATTCCCGTAGCGGCCTTCTGCCGCCCATCAGCCTTCGCGGACTACAGCTTCCGTCATGCCTCGCTGAACTACAACTCCCGCTATACCAGGCGGCCCTACCCCTGCTGTACTACACCTCCCAATATGCTCCGCGTCTGTCCGGGCCCTGTCGCCTTATGTCCTTCCCCCGCCTGCCGCGCGGACTACACTGCCCATAGCCCTTCGCGCGAGGGGGCCAGCGGCGGGCCGCGGCGGCAGGGCGCGGGGCATGCCGGAAGCGGTAGTCCCCGCAGCGGCGGCGGCTGTAACGGTCCCGCTGGTGGTACTGCCCCCCCTACCCCCCCCATTCCCGGCTGGCGGCTGCAGGAGCAGCGGGAAGAGGAGGAGGAGGAGCGGGAGAGGGAGAGCTGCTGTACCGGCACAGGGGCCGCCGCCGCCCGAGCAGCCGCAGGTAAGGGGAGGGGAAGGGAAGGGGGGACACCCCCGGGTGACAACGGCGGGAAAGGGGTGGCGGCGTGGGGGCACGGCGGTGATGGAGGGGGGTGGCGGGNCGGGGCTCCTGCCCCTGTGTCCTCTCGGAGCCTCTTCTCCCCGGGGGCTCTCTTCCCCCCGAGCCCGCTGTGTGTCCCCCCTGTCACAGACGCTGTCTCCCCGCGGGCTGTCGTCCCCTGGAGCCCGCTATGTGTCCCCCCCCGCCAGTGCAGCCTGTTGTCCCCGCACCGGGCTATTCCCCCCCAGCCTGTTGCCCCCCAGATCTGCTGTCCCCCCTTCCCAGGGGCTGTGTCCCCCACGCCGGAGCCAGTTGCCCCTCCCCAGGCTCACCCCCGTCCATGGGAAGAGGGGACGGGATGCCCAGGCTGGGGGTGCGCCTCCAGGGATGGGCGAACCCCCCCAAAATATCCCGAGGGGCACGTGGGGCAGAGATGCCGGGAATATTGACGAGCCCGCCGGCAACTCCGTGCCACGGGAAGGGCCGAGCGGAGCCGTCAGCCCTGTCCCGCAGCCCTCCTGGGGGGGTAAAATGCTTTTTAAATGGTTATAAAATGGTTAAAGGCTTTGCTGAGCGGGGGGATGTCGGCGCGCAGCATCCACAGGAATGAAAGCAGGGACATCCAGGTTGGGAAATGCAAGGCGGTGTTAAGGTTTTCTGCTTGGATAAAATGCGTATTCCGGTCGTTTTTATGAAAATGTGGATTGTTCCCCCCACCCCTTTTTTTTTAAATTTTAATTTCTTTTTAGTAACGATTGCTTGCTTACTCTGTTGTTGGCATTGTGGTGTTCAGGGCATCGAAGTCCGTCGCTATATTGTGGGTGAATAATGCCAAAAAGGCATTGGTTTCAGTCCTTTATAGAAAGCAGAGGAGCCTGGAAGTATGGAAATGAAATAAATATTCATTAGCAGAAAGAGATTTTGTACCGGGTTGGCTTTTGGGGGCATTTTTCCCCCCACTGCACATCGTGATGAGCTTTCGGGTTACGGTTTGTATTTCCATTGGTTGAATTTTATTTATTTGGCGCTCATTATTGTCAAGTGCAGAAAAATGAGCAGGTTGAGGGTATTTCCCCCCCCCCCTCCTGGACAAAGACATGTTGTGCTAAGCAGAAAGAAACCCTAGAAAGATTCTATTTCTGTTTCAATCAAAATATGATTTAAGATGCAGTGGTGTGTTTATTTTTGCTGTTAAATAGTGATGGAGGAAGTCAGAGTCTTTTTTTTTTTGTGTGTGTGTGTGTTTTTAAAGGAATGTGTATGATGGAAACATCTTTAGGGAAACATTTTGCTGGACTTGATTGCATCAACTGCATTATTTCATAAAATGTGAGCTGTGAAGTGGTTGTTGATTAGAACTCAAATTGAGGAGCGATGTTGAGCAATGTAAAGAAAAAGGAAATTAGTATGAAGAGGCCAAATGCTTATTTTCTTTTTTTTCAGTTCTTTCTGATTCTGAGTTTTAACTGTTTCGTGCTTTCTCTTGACCTTTATGGTTGAGTCCATTTCAAAAAAACCCAAACCCAAACAACAGCTATGATCTGTGTATTTATTCTTGTTATACATATGTAGCTATTAAAAGGACTGAGATCAGCCAGCACTGTGGATTTTGCATTAAATTTATATTAAATCTGATTAACTTTTGTTCTGTAAGTTGCAAATACTGACTTACCCAGTTATGCATCCCAACTTTTTATTTACCAAAGCAAATGTTGGCGTTTTTTAAAAGGAATCTTTCTCTCTCAAATCCCGTGCTTTATTTTGGAGAACATGGGATAAGTGTTACAGATATTGTTGTTCAGATCTGGGGGGTCTGGGGTATATTCTTCGGCTGATTAAAAGTCCTGGCTGTCAGCGAAGACACACTTTTTTGGACAGGTAGATACATATCCTCTGGAACAAAGGGATTGGAAGCAAAATGTGTTTGGAGTTTGTTCAGAGAATATTGGAGTGAGAAGCCTGAATTGCAAAAAGATTTACGTGGAATAATTGGGATACAGTCATTTAGAGAGAACAGTTGTGGAGATGCTTTCTGATCCTGGCTGATACTCATCTGTCAAACTCCACGGTGAGCCTGCATTGCAGTAGGTGAACTACCCAGGGGGTTTTGAAATCTGCAGTGAAGTTTTCCTGGTCCCCATGATCCTTAACCCACCACAGGGATAACAGGGAAGATCAGGGCAGAGAGGTGACACTGCTCCTGAAAACATTTCTTAGGAGAGTGAGACTGCTTTGGAGCAGCAGCTCTGTGAAAGGCCTTCAGTACCTACACTGAAAGGATAATTAAAGTAATAATTGAACTGGGGCTAAATTGAATAATGCTATCTGCCTGGAAGAGCTCAGCTCGGACACGGAGGTGCAAAGGCAGCCACTTCAGGCAGGGAGGTGTGTGTGGAATCCAGGGTAGTGCCTGCTTTTGGGAAGTTCTCCAAGGCGTGGGATTGGCATTGCTCACCCTTCCGGGGAAGTGGGACATTCACCGCTGGGATATTGCTTGCTAGGTCACCTGCTGGGAGAGCTGTGGTGTGAACAGAATTCCATCTGGCTCTGAATCCAGGTGTTCTGTTGCTGGGGCAGAGGCGGTTCAGACCTTTCTCCTCAGGCAGTCCGAACCCTGCTTGTTTCCAGCCAGGAGCTCTGAGCGGATTCCCAGCTCTCTGGAAAGCAGTTGTTGAGGCTGTCAAAAGGGAAACACAACTTTTACATCTTCCTTTGTGAGCTCGATCTTCCCTTCAGTGCGGATTATGATCTTCATTTGTCTTCCAGCCCTGCCTTTGGGGCCTGATGGTATCTGCAGAGGCCCCCGGTTTCCCTTTCCGCAGCACAAGTGCTCCGTGTACTTTCTGTTTCCTCTGCAATTCCTGGAGTCTCTCCTGTGCCGGGGCATTCCCCTCCCTGGTTCTGTCCCGAATTAGCTCCCTCGTGCTCACTGACGTGCCTGTGCCCTGCTCTTCCTCATCAGTTGAGCTCAGTTTTGCTGCTTAAAATCCATAAGTTCTCATGTTCAGTCCATAGGAATATTCGATCTGAAATGACTGGATAGGAAACGGCTCCTGTCATACTCTGTAGTATTTTCTTTTGGCTGATTCCAAATTCCCATCCCTTGGTCCCTTTGGATGCTACTGGATTCTCGTGCTGTGCAGCCCTTCAGTGAACAGATGAAGATTTGTGTTTCAGTGACAAGAAATAAAATCCACCGGTCTGATTTCTTACCTGTTGATGGTCTTTTAAGTCTCTGAATTAAAAAATACTGATGCTTAATCTGTCACTGTTTAAAACTGGGAATGAATTTTTAGGAGTTATTTCCATGTGACTCAAATGCCAGTTGGACAGACGCAGTTCTCCAGAGCTGTTTAAATTGTGTCACCTTCTTGTTCCTTCCACTCGACTGAATCACTTTGTTCCTATTTTGGTGTCAAAAACATTGATATCCCTAAATATCAGGGAGGACTGTCAGTGGCAGGGCTGTGTTTATTTATGCAAATTCATAGAATCCCAGAAGGATTTGGGTTGGGAGGGGTCTTAAAACCCATCCAGTTCCACCCCTGCCATGTGCAGGGACACCTTCCACTGTCCCAGGCTGCTCCAAGCCCTGTCCAGGGACACTTCCAGGGATCCAGGGGCAGCCACAGCTTCTCTGGGCACCTTATGCCAGGGCCTCCTCACCCTCACAGGGAAGAATTTTTTTCCCACTAAAATTTGTCTAAACCTGATTGTAGAGAAAGTAAAGATAACGTGATTGCACTTCCTACCTGCCCACCTGGGCAGAGAGAGAATGATATCAATGTAAAGTCATGTCTGTGATCTGTATTTTGTGTTATGCTCTGATTTTTCAGTGCTTTGTTAGGTGGATAACCTTGAGGTGGGATTTTTTGTTTATTTTTTAGCTTGAATGGGAAGCAACAGTTGGGAATTTTCAGGATTTTCTTTTGCTGAGGGCAGGTGTGCCATGGGCGTCTGAAATAGGAATCCCAGACCTGCAATTAAGATCCCAGGCAGCAAAGATCCAGTTTTTAAGGCATATCCAGCATTTGCAGATCTGAAATTTGTGGAAGCTCTTTATTTTTAAGAACCACGTAGGGAATGAGCCTCTGTTGATGATGACGGAGACGCACAGATTTTTTAGACTGTGAGTGGGACTTGGATAATTTTTCCAGAGCTCCTCTGGGTTTTGTTTACTATGGATGTGCTGAAAACCCTGAGCACTGCACAGGAATTTCAAGTGATTGTGCTTTCTGGGAGGAAAAAATGTGGGCCTGCTGACGATCCCCAGCAAACCATTTAGGAGATTATCGTCATAGGATTTATAAAAGCTGAAAAAAAACCACATTCCCCTCCTCTGGTTTGTATTTGCTTTTGTTTTACCCTGTCTCTCCTTCTTCTCCTTAGCTGGAACAGTCACGTGGAAAACTGGGGAGTGGAAAAATGAAAACTCAGAGCAGAAAACTGGGGTTTATTGTGGCCTTGGTACGCTAAGTTTCTCAAGAGGAAGACTAAAGCTGAAGTGTATTTGTAGGCTGATCGTTTTTGCCTTCCTTGTCTCAGCAAGGGTTAGAGATTTGGGAGGATTATTGGAGACAAGCTTAGAGTATTTTATGAGAGGAAAAGTACTAAACTGGCAAAAAAAGCCCCAAAGAATAGATGCCATCATGCCTGTTAGGCATGTCTAATTCTTTGATAAAATGGATAAAGATTGCAGACTGCAGCAAAAGTTAAAATAGACCATAACATCTCGGGGTCCGCAGGGTTTTTCCTTCTAATTTGCTGTAGAACATAATAAAAAAGATTTGCCTCTTTTATGCCATCAAGCTCTTTATCTGCCACAAATTAAAGCCCAGTGCTTGGGCTTCTGCTTTCTCTGCTGATAGATGGCAGCTCCGTAAATTTGATAATGAATGGGTTTTACCATTCTGAGTTTGGAAATACCTCCTGAAGACTGATGAGAAATTTTGAACATAAGTCTTCTTTTCCCCCATTTTCCATTCAGTTCTTTACACTTGAATTTATAGGCAATAATAACTTGCTTTTTAATGTATGAGGGGATTTTTGTGGTTATCTTAAACAAGGTCCTAAGAGTCCCCACAGTCCCATGGGCTGCCCCAGGGTAGGGGTGGAGTCCCCATCCAGGGATAGATAGAAAACCACGGGGATGTGGCACTTGGAGGCATGGGCTTGTGGTAGCCTTGGCAGTGCTGGGGACTCCATGATCCTTGAGGTCTTTTCCACTCTTAACAATTCCATGATTCTACCTTCTCCTGCCAATTTGATGGACAAAAAAATATCATTCATTGCAGTTCCTGATGACATTTTACCCGGGATAAATGTCATGCCTGTGTGGACAGACGGGTTGTAGGGGCTTTTCCCTGCTGAAAAGTATTTTGTATGAAGCTTGTGAGCATTTAAAATGCAATTACTTTGGAATAGGTCCCTGTGTAAACATTTGATTCTGTAGTAGTTTATTCTGCAAATCATTTTCTTCAGTTTTCTGTGTATGGTGTCACTTAATGAGACTTTTAATGGCTTTTACAAAATGATGGCATTTCACATATTTTCCAGTTTGCTCTTGACTCGACTTACATTCACAACAGAAGTTTTCAAGCTTTAAAATGCAGCACCATAAATTGGAGAACTGGGTTCTTTTTCTTTACTGTGGCATCCAAATCCCAGCTGTTGAACTTTCTTGGATAGCTGAGTCTTTTAATATGGATTTGGGAGCTCAAGAAAATATTTCTTTGTATGAGAGTTTTTTGACCGTCTTTAAATTTGAGCCCTTGGAAAAGCAAACACGGCGGAACAGCCCAGGAGCATCTTGCCCACGTGGTTTTGCTTTCCAGGGAAATTGTGCTGCTGGTGGAGCAGATGCCAGGGACAGGGTGGGTTCCTGGGTGATTCCAGGAAGTGTGAGGCATCTCCATCAAGCGTGGCAGAATGGGGCATGGAGAGAAGGAGCAAGTTTTTGCAGTATGGGTGGTAAAACACTGGCACAGCTGATTGCCCAGGGAGGTGGTGGCTGCCTCATCCCTGCAAGTGTCCAAGGTGTCATTTCAATTAGTGTCTTAACTATTGCTTCCAAAGGCCAGTTCTTGTCTAAATGTCCTTGGATAGCCAATAACTTTTCCCTTTGGAGGGAACGCTTAATTCCACAACCAAATGGTCCACTTAAACTCACAGCATTGCCTGGGAAGCGTTGGGCAGGTTCCACCTGAGGGCCTCTGGCTTTCCCCTCTTTTTCCCTAGATTCCAGGTCTAGAGTGGACCTCTGGAATGGTTCTGGGCTCTGGATGAAGCCCAGCAGAACCCCACTGCAGCTCACTTTGCTGGTGATTTCCCACAGGCGGCTGCTTTTAGTCATCTGTCCGTCGGCCAATTCCGAATGTGCTCAGCTGCTTTGTTGACACAGACAGTGGTAATTTTTTAATTGGGATGTCATCTTCAAAAGATTGCCTGTAACATTGCAGCACTTACCTTTATCATCATGGATCTCCTCAGAGGATGAAGTCAGCTTTGCTTGACAAGGCCTATTTTCCATAACATTGACTTGTCATTAATTTCACTCCTGTTCTTTTTGAGTCCAGATTGAGTCTGATTCAGTTTTCCCTTATTTTGTCCAGAGCTGATATCTGGCAATCGGATTGGTGTTTACTTGAGTCATTTTGCCCTCGCCTGATGTAGTTGTGTTAAAAATGTTTCTCTTCCAAATTTTCTCCTTCATTCTGAAAAATATTGCAAATGAGCCTTTGGGGTCTTTGAAATAGCGGAGGACTCTTGGAGGACTCTGTGGTTAAACATCCTGGGCTTCTGGGGCATCATTCCATGCTGGAATGCAGAGCTGATAGAGACCTTGGGAGACTTTCCAGTCCATTCACCTCCTCAAGGCAAGCTAAAGGGTGGTGAGGGAGGATGTAACATGCTCTCTAGAGCATCCTTAATGAGTGTATTTCTAATTTTTCCTTACAATCTCCCAGTCTCAGAGGTCCCAGCCTGATCAGGAACCTGGCAGTGAGCGCTTAACCAATTTGGTTAAAAGCTTTTCCAATGTCTTAGATCTTTTAGGAAGCAGTTCTTGGCTGTGAGGGTGGGTGGGCCCTGGCACAGGGTGCCCAGAGAAGCTGTGGCTGCCCCTGGATCCCTGGCAGTGCCCAAGGTCAGCTGAATGGGGTTTGGAGCAACCTGGGATAGTGGAAGGTGTCCCTGCCCATGGCAGGGGACGGAATTGGATGGTCTTTAAGGTCCCTTCTGGTCCAAGCCATCCTGGGACCTTGTGATCTCTGAGAAATTAAGATACTTTCCTTTGCTGTTCAGAATAATGTATCCCTTTTTTTTCTGCTGTCACTGATGGGAGCATGTTACATCTTCCTCCAGTTTGTTTTCCTGGGCTGGCAAGGTCCTTTTACTGTGTTCTTATGGATGATTTTGTATCCAAATCTCTTTATTATTTCCTCAGCTTTCCTCTGTACTCTGGTGTGTTTGCTTCTTTCTCTCCTCAGACTTGGCACTGCATGGCCTTGTCAGCATCGTATAAAATGAAATAATGCTGGTTTCCACGTGGCACTCTTAAAACAATCTGAAGTGCCTTTGTTTTGGTTTTGTTTCTTTTTTTTTTTTTTTTTTTTTTTTTTTTTTGGCAATTCCATTGTATTGTTGACATTTTTGTTGTGATCCAATATCCCCTTGGGATTGTTTTCTCCAGACCATCAGCCCAGCTGGGACTTCCCCACCTGCACAATGTACAGCGCTTTGCACTCCTCTTTACTGGGTTTCACCAGGCTGTTTTGGTTTGATACAGTTTGGTCTTGACCCATCCATGTTGTTTCATGTTGGCTGTATCCTGTAATTGGTTTTATATAAATTGTTAAATAATCTTTCTGGTGTCTTCCCACTGATTGTGAGGGGAGTTCAAGCTCTGATTTGCCCCAGAAGCTTTTTCAAACTTCACTCTGGGGCTGTTTCCTTTTTGATCCCAAAAGCACTTTGAAACTTGCTGAGTGGATCATCTATATGCAAATTCCTTAATTTTTCCTCTGCGGTATTGTATTTGTAGAAAATCAAGTGATGCCAATTTTTATTACAGTTGGACTCAGTATCTTAAAGGTCTTTCCCAACCCAAATGATTCTATGAGCCTGTGATTATGTTGGTATTTTGATAACTAAAAAGCACAAATGTCATACAGCTTAAAATCAATTATTGAAATCAAGACATTTTGCAATCTTGATTGAATTACTAAGCTGAGATATATTTAAATTCGGGTCTGTTCTTTTTCTGCACTGTCGAGGCTTCCAGTCCAGTGATTTCTGCAGCTTTATTGCTTGTAACGAGGCCCAGATCAGTTACTTGGTGTTACAAATTGTCACCTAGGATTTTGGGCAGCAAATCTCTTGCAATTACTTGCTGCATGAGAGTTTTTGTATCCCTCCTGTCTCCTCCCTAACCCCACATAGGTTTTTTTCCCTATGTGGAATCACCTACTGGTCTTGGTGCTTCCCAGAGCCTTCTTCTGCCTTCACCCATTAAAACACACCAAGTTTCTGCCCTGGAAATTCAGTTTTCCTGCAGTGTTGATAACTGTCAGAGAGGTGAGCCTTCCCACCTTTTTTTTTTAGGGATACATTACAGCCATCTCTTCCTTTCCTATCTGAACACCATGGGACTGATGATTTTCAAGTCCAGTCACATGCTCATTTTTTTCTTACTGCTGGCCAGGATTTCATTTGTTCCTGCTTGTTATCCAGACTCCCTGCATCCATATATAGCAACAGAAATTTTTTTCTTTTTTTTTTTCTTTCTTTTTTTTTTTTTTTTATGAATGCTCTTGTCTGACTTTGTGCCTCATTTCCCCTTCTAAGTGTCCTTCTCCTGTGTTCAGCTTGTGCCTTTTCCTGGATGCATCAGCAGTTTCATCTGGGAAGGTGTCTTATTAGTTGGAAAGATGCTGGCTCTGCAATTCATGATCTCTCCCTTCCCTCCAATATTGCTCCATCACTCAAATCCAAATATTCTCTCATCAGTCGTGCAGCCTTCTTCAGTTCCATGATTTTTTGGGGCCCTTCTCTTGCATCTGGTACCGGGTGCATCTTTTAGCTCAAGGATTGACAGCCTGTGGCTGTGCAAGGAGCCTGTGGATGCAGTGTGGAGCAAACAGCATTGGCATTTTGAGGCACTGCTTTGCAAGAGGGATTTGCAGCTTGCAGTTCCTGCCTCTCCCTGAGCTCCAGGCTCGGCAAAGCCGCTGTCCTGCTTGGAAGCAGATTCCTGCTGGTTTGGGAGGCAGCTCCTACCAGCTCCTCCTCTGCTCCTCTTGGCACCCTCGAGCCAGTGGGAAGGAAAAGCCTGGCATGGCACCGTGTGAAGATTGCCAGCCCTTGACGTAGGCTTTCCCTTGAAGTTCTTTTCCAGGATCCCTGAGATCTTTCCTCACCTGCTCCCAGCAGGCACAGTTACTTCTTGTGGCCGCAGTGACCAGCCAACATTGGAAAATCCATGGCAGCCAGCTGTTTCTTGGACACCATCGTGCTGATCCACAAAGCAGAGGCCAGGTTTTCTGAACACAGGCTGGAGAAAGCAGCAGGAAACCATTCTCCATAATCCAAGGTGGTTTTTTCCTGCCAGCACTAAATACACACGTAGAGTTTAGTGTGACTTTCACCATGGGTGTTTCCCTGGATGTTCTTGACTTTCTCCTGCTTTCCTGATGCTCTTCACTGGTGTCCCTGGCACCTGACTGTGCGTGTTCCATCCCATTCCCTACAGTTCATGTATTTTCCCCTTCTCCCGACACAAAGCCTGACATTCCGTGTTTGTGTTCAGCCCCGGGAATCTTTTTTTCATCTGTTTGTGGCCAGTTTTACTGGCTTTAACCAAATTCCATGTAACAGAGTTGTCTTCAGTGGAGATTTTTTTGGGATGAATTTTCAACCTCGTGCTGAACTTCTTTATTCCCTGCCAGAGAACCCAAATCTCCAACCTCTTATGTTGTGGCTCATAATTTGCTAGGGATGAACAATGCTCTCGTGATCCAGTGGCAGAACACTGGCATCTGCTTCTTTCCATGCCCTAGATTTCCCTCCAGTTCCCAAACTGCATAAGCAGTGCCTCAGTTTCCCGTTTGGAATGGGGCAAAAAGGGTTGGTGATGTCTGTACTTGCTGAGACAGATAAATTAAACACTGGAAGATGCTACAGTGACAACCTCCCCCCTTCTCTGCCACATTAAGGAATGGGAAGGTTGTGGACTCTCTGTGGTTGGGCTCCCTTATTGTGCCCTTTATTTGGGGTCTTAGACAGGTTTCAGAGCCAGTTGATTCCTACCACATGGAAATGTCTCTGCTGTGATATCAGGGCTGTGGGGACTGCTCTGGTGTTACCCTCGCTCAGGTTTGCAATTCAGGCTGCTGCCTTTGATCTGTGAAAATCTTGATTTGAATCTTGTCTCCGTGTGAGACCTCTCTCCTCAGGACTGTGCTGGCAGTCAGGATTAGCTGGGCTTTACTTCGTTGACAATCTTGTTTTTAAATCTGAAAGGACCTCAGCAGAGTTTTCTCCTGGGGCAGGGAGGGCATTGATTCTGGAATGTTTCTCTTGGTGTTATCAGGATTTTCTGGCTATCAGGATAAGCCATGGGGCTTATGGATCATGGAGTTTTCTTCCTGCAGGAAGTTGTGTCTTCAGTTTAGGTTAAGTTTTACCTGACCTTCCTATGATTTTTACCTTTTTATAATTTTTTTCATATTATTTATTATTTCTTGCTTTCTGTGGGTGTTTATATTTACCCAAATATAGTAGGAAGAACATTGGGTAGAACAATCTCTTATTTTTTGGCTTTTGGTTTCCGCCTGCACTCTGGAGATACTGGTAGGGTTCCAGGAGCGTGGGCTGGCCCGAGGGAGGAGAAAACTGGGCAATGTTTCTTTTCCTACCTCAAGGTAGACACCAGGAGCTGTTGTACTTTTAGGGATATTGCCATTAAGTAAAGAGGGAGCCAAAGAAAACCCCAGATATTAAATTTACCTGAGATGTGTTCTCATGAAGATGCTTAGTAGGCTATCAGTACTGTCTGCAAATCTTTTTATATTGAAATAATTTAATGGGAGTATCCATTTTAAAGTTACTGGGGAGTATCCAGAGTCTGTTCCTGGTAGGGAGAGCGGAAATCTGTTTTAATTGGAGCGGTTTTCTGGGAGTCGTGTTTCCTGCCAGAGCGGTAACAGTAGGAAGGATCAGCAGCATGAGAGGTTATAAAACCCCTGGGCATTTTACATTCGTTTCAAGTAGCTGGATACAGTAAGAAACCACCAAAACTGGGCAAACAGAGGCTCTGCACAGAGGATTCAGAGAGTCTGTTTTAAACCTTCCCAAAAAGCACCTGAATCCATGGGGACACAGTTCCTGAGTTCCCTTCTGTGTTTGTTTTACTGAGTGGCTCATACTCGGAGAGCGGATAAAAATCTACTGCTGCCACAAATAGCACTCGAGATTTTGGTACTGATTATAATTAACCCTGATGGTTTCTGCCTGATTTGGTTCATGTTTGTATTTGTAGGCAACACACAGGAGTGCAGGAACAAACCCAATTAACACTGGGGAGTGAAGCCAGAGTGTTATCAGATAACTCAGGGAAGTTAGAGAGCTGGAAGCTTTTAAAAATAGTTTTTTCAAGATAACTGTGTCACTCTAATTTCACTTTCAGAAGAAAGAAGTGTGTAGGTACATTCTTTTTAAAGCCAGTTTTGTTTCCCAAAACGCCTTGAAAATCAAGCTGATCCATTAAAATTGCTGTTCCTTCAGTGTTTCATCTTAGAGGGATTCTTCTACACGGGGATAATTTATTCCTGCTTGGCAGTGTGTCCGTAATACACATTATTAGCAAGCTCTCACAATTTTGTTCTCACATGCTAAAATAAAGTGGAAAATTAAAAGATTTTGTTTCATGTCCATCATCCCAGATTATCTGAGATTTATTTCTGAATACAGTCTTTACAGAATGAGTGAGAAGCCATCATTAGAGGTTAAAGACATCGTTGTGTTCTTATGTGGATTTTCACTTTGGGTTATTTAGTTTCTCAAAACTTGAGTCTCTTTAAATCCATAGATAAGGAAAGTTGTGAAAATCCATTTTTCAAGGGTTATTGATTTTGATTTACCCATTCAGGAGTCTGCCCTGTCTACAATAAACATATTTTAAAAATGGTTTTATATAAGAACGCCCAGAGACTGCCAAACCCCAATGAATAAAGAGATGCTTAAAGACTGGAACTCAGTCCTGTTAGAGCAGATCTGCTTTCTACTTACAGTCAAGTTAATATCAACTTAATTTTAAGTTAATAATGCCTAAATAGGTTGCCAGTTTTTGTCATCACTAGGCAATTAAATCGAGTTGACTGTGCTTAAATTACTGTTTTCAATTAAGTAGCCCAAAGCAGAGCAGCAGCGCTGAGAACTCACCCTGCTCCAGCCTTCCTGCAGACCTGGTGCCCTGCAGGAAACCTCTGGGATGGATCCAGGGAAGCTCTTGTTTAAATTGTGACCTGAAAGACATTGTAGTACCATGTTATATTCTGATGGAGAAAATTTGCAGGATGTTAGCAAATAAACAGTACATTAATCATATTGAAAATGCGTTATTGCGGTCAAATGGATGGATTTTAGAAGGGTTTCAATGATCCAGCAGTGAATGCAACAGGATTTTGGGAGCCTGGAGAAGAGAAGGCTCCGGGGAGGTCTTAGACCACCTTCTAGTGCCTAAAGGGGCTCTGGGAGAGCTGTGTCAGGAGCAGTGGTGCTCAAAGCAGTGGTGAGTGTAAACACCAGCAGTGATGCTGTAGCAAAANCGAGCAAACATGAGCTCATGATTTTAATTTTTTTTTTTTTTTTTTTAAAGTTTTTAGGTGTATGAGCAAGAAAATATTTAGGAGAGACCAGATTTCATTTCTGTATTTGGTGCTTGTGACTTTCCTGTGTATGATTTCCATTTCAACATCCAGAAATAGCTCTTGGATAAATTGTAGGGGAACAGAAGAAACACAGAAATAGTCTGAGGACTTGAAAAAACACACACAGAGGAGCACAGAGCTAAGTTTGGTTGGCTTATCAGAGGGAGAGTCTGACTGCAGGAGCCTCCCAGAAAAAATTCCAGGCACCGAGTGCCCCCCCCTGCATCCAAGGAAGTTGGTGTTTTAATGGGAGAACCCTTTGAAGGTGAACTGCCTTTTGGGATGAATGATCCAAGGAAAAGAGCACTTCTCATCTCTAAAATTGATCACTTTTCCTTTAGAGCTATAGAGACCAGTGCAGGGCATGTTCTTGTCAAGGATTGGGTTGGTTGTGGGTGACGTTTAGGTGGATGAAACTATGAACAGTACTTTCTATCCAGGCAGAAAGTATTGCAGGAAAGCAGCAGGCACTGTTAACCCCTGGCTGTGACACAGGGCTTGTGTGAGGGGCTGATGGAGTTTGCTGATTGAAACATTGGGTTTTAGTTAATGGGCCAAGCTTCACATTAAAATTACCACCTCGTTCCAGTTAAAAATTGCTGCGGAGGATGGCACAGTGGGAAGGGTGGGTTTGGGATACAGCTCAAATTAACC
>VZUA01025690.1:33768-47474 GCA_013401035.1 Horornis vulcanius | reverse complement strand
TTTTTGCCTTTTGCTCATCCTTAGAATGCATATTAAAAGTATTACCTCTTTGTGCAAGATGACTGCAAGCAGTTTAAGCTGAAGAGGAGAAAGTGAGTCTTCCCACTCATTATGTGTAATTTTCTTTTGATTTGTTTTGATTTGTCTTAATGGGGATGGAACACCATGTAGGTGTGGGTGTAGATGATGGGGTGGGTAAATTTTTATGGGGAATGAGCTGAGCAAGCAAGTTTGAAACTACTTCTCAAAATGAGTCTTCATACAAACTCAGGGAGGCAATCAGACACTTGTTTTAGAACCCTTTGACAAATCCCCATGCTTTGCTTAACAAAATTGTGAAAGCAAAGGATTGTGCAGCCAAAATTAGATGGCCATGTCAGCTCCCTCTGCACAGGAATTTGTTTTGTTACTATGAAGTCTGTTGCCAGTAAAATCATGTGTCTTCTAGCCCAGAAGACCACATACATGATGTGTTTCTGCTCGTATCTGATGCTATTGACCTACCTCAGTGAGGCAGCCAGGCTAGGCTGGCCCAGAGCTCTTGAGGCTGAGGATCAGTAGAGAAAAGAAGGATAAATATTGTAGAACAAGTCTATGGGTGGAAGAGGGCTTTCATCTATCCCATCTGTTGATGGTACTATAAGGAACTCAGCTAGAAGTCAAAAAGCAGCTCTAACTCTTCCACAGTCCACAGCATGATAACCCAGAAGAAAAAAGGAGTTCAGGAAGAGGACTTACAGGTAAATGCCTCAGCAAAATGCCTCTGTTGAAATTACATGATTGCAAAGCTGGAGGGATTGGAGAAATGAAAGGAGGGGAAAAATTTCCTATAAGCAAGAAGGAGTCTGAACGTTCCTGAGCATATCAACAGGTTGCCACAAGTCCTACAATCCCACCTAAAGAGCAGAAGAAACCTGTGAAAATTCTGCAGGGGTAACTCAAGAGCTTCTTTCAGTGGAAGGAAACAATCTGGCCTATAATTAAGTTTTCATCTCCTATTATTTATCCAACATAATAGCATCTCATCCAACATCTACCTTGCCGACGCTGTTTATTTAGTTAGTTCATTATATTTCTCTATAATTTGTTTCAGCTGAGTTGAACACAATAGCTTAGAAAAACACCATTCCAAACACTTTCATCATCACAACTTTCTAAATGTCCCAGCCCTGCTTGTTTCCAAGCAGAGAAAAAGCATTGCCATTTCTGTCACACTTGACGGCCATCCTTTGCCCCTAAAAATCCCCTCACGCTTGCTCTGCTATTCGTTCATCCTTTGTTAGTCTTCAGACAAGATGAATGTGGAGAGCAAAGGAAGACCTAAGGAAATGCATAAACAGAAAGAGATGAGTGACAGAAAGATAGTGACCTGCATGTGACACACCCTGCTTTTCCAGATTGTAATTTCACATTATTCTTTGTAAGCCGTACGTTGCTTTCTTGACTGGGACTGTGACCGTGTTTTGTGTGATGTGGTAATAAAGCTTCAGTTACAACAGGTATGGGGCCATTAAGCAAGACTGCAAAGGGTCTCTGATCAGCTACAATCATCAAAATTTGAATGAGTCTTGATTTACTGTGGATGAAACTGTGCCAGGACCTGCATCATGTATGTGCATCAGTTAGACATGCACAGACCTGTGACAGGCTCCTACAGAGCAGTAAATACCATCCATAACAAAAAAAAAAAAAAAAAAAAAAAACCAGGGAGACCTGGTAGTTCAGGTCCTTATGTGCCATGTAGATGATTGGCCATCTTGGTATGAAAAGCAACAAAATAATGAGGATCAGCAGGTCTGATTCTGATTTCAATTATATTTATGTAACCCAGGAGTGACTCCAAGATGTGGAGCAGTAATGGTGGATATGCAGCGACAGGCCAAGATTCTGTCTTAGGTAAACAGGCTTCATCCATAGCACTGCCAAGGCACCGTAGACGGTTCAGTAATCGGAGATGTGACGGCAGCGTGGCCATGTTCTAGCCAGCTTCCAGAGTATGGCAGGGAATCTGCAGCTGCACAGGCTATGGAAGGAATTCCATATGTGTTTGGGAAGGAAGGAGTGAGAGCTTACACCACCATATCTTCCTGGCTCTTGTATGTGCTAGATGAAAGCTGGTCTCAGTACGTCTCACGTGCTGCAATCCCAGCTCTGAGCGCAGTGTGGGCATGGTGCTGGAGGCTGGCAGACATGAGCCACACTTACTGTAAATCTTAGCAAATAAATGCACTTCTTCAAGGTACACTCCACGTAATTCCCAAGAAGTTTGAGGTATTGCAGATGAGAAATCTTTCCACAGACACTGAAGGACTTTTTTTCTCCCTTTTCTCTGGCAATCAGATGCACCGAGGGATGGTTTTGATTCAGAATCTGGAGTAGATATGGGGAGGATTGATTCATGGTCCTTTTATTTTATTTTTTTTTCACTTTTAATGGGCTGACAGACTCTGCTTCAGGCCTGAGTTCCAAAGCCCTGATCCAAAACCCACTAAAGTCAATTCTTGTAGTAGGGCGCAGTGTGCTGTGAAATTGGCTGTAAAGTAGTACTCAACTACCATTCTGTAAAAAAAACATGGAATATCAATTTTTCTTTTAATTATCACAACTATTAAACAATTTCTTAAAAAAACTACCATGCCTTCTTCCTGCCAAAGCTTCTTGTCCCCTGTTCTGTACCTTGCTTTTCAGCAGTTTGGCACTCCCCAATCACAGAAAACCTGGCATCTGTCCTTGCCCTCTGGCAGGAATACTTGCCTGGTCCCATGCTGTGCTCTTTGTCTCCTTTTTTCCCTTAGCACTGTTCTCAAACAAGCTCACGTGAGCCACTGAAATGAAAAGGTTGCACTGCTTAAGAGAAAACAAAAATGTAAGCAACCAAGATGTTCCTGTGTCAGGAACATTTTCTCTCATCTTCTCCTGCTGCAAAAATCTTTGGTATTTATATGCACACACACACACCCTGCCCATGCTTTACTGTCCTCTTTGCTATAATGACTGGATAATATGGAAAAGTCCTGAGGGCAGGGTCCTACTGCATGGCTCACTCTCAAAAGCATCGTGCACACCTGGACTGTTGTTTCAACAATCAAGGTAAGGCTACCAGTCAACATACCACACTGAATAGGTAGTCAGAGCTTCAAACAGTCCTTTTGAATATCCCACTCATTTGAGCAGTAGAGGTGTTTATGCCATTGAAGCTTGCAGCCCTAGAACTGTGCAAACAACAAGCTCTATCAGTTGAGCTTCTGAACTGAAAAAATTTAGGGTAGAAACAACACAGTTTGAATAAAAATGGAATTAGAATAATCTAATTGGTCGCGCTGGAATGAAAACCTGTAAAATGCCATTTCATTCAACAGGAAATGTTGCATTTGACTGAAAATGATACAATTCACTTTGGAAAATTTTGAAAGTCAATGGACTGAAGAGGCAGATCACAGAATCCTGGAATGGATCACCCCACCCCTGCTCAAGCAAGGCCATTGAGAGTCAGCTGCCCAAGACCATGTCCAGGCAGCTTTTGAATACCTACAAGAATGGAAACTCAGCAACCTCTTTGGGAAACCTGTGCAGTGCTCAGTCACCCTCACATTAAAAAAAAATTTCCTTATGTTCGTGTTCATGAACATTTTACAGATGGATGTTTTGGACTCCTTCTCCTTTAAAACACCAGGGCAAAAACTGAGAGGCAGGTTTTAATGTCTCTCTCTCTCTCTCAGCAGTGATTAATCAAGCAGTCTACGAGGATATCCTAAGATAGGATACTGGAGTAGCTTTCATTACTTTGCAGTGTAACTTGGCCTTCACTAGAGCAACACTGAAGGCCATTCTCTATTTCCCAGCAGGCTGGCTTCACTGTCATGGCTCTTAAGCCATTTCACTCCCTTACTACATGACTGTGTAAGTATTCTAACATAAACAGAACAGCTCCTACGGGAGAGAGAGACACAGCTCTATGTATTCATAACCTCCTGGCTAATAGTGACTTGAGAGGTGGAATGTGTTAGTGCAGGTTCTAAAGCACAGCAGGTTCGCTGGCTCACGGCAGAGTTTTGCATGTGAGAACTTTAAACCAGGAGGTGTTTTGTAGGTATTTTGTGGAAGAGGCTGCTCTGTCTCCTCCTTTTGGAGCTATCCCATTTCTTGTAAAACATCCAGATAGTCATGGAGGAAGAGTGTGAAGAATGATTCCTGGCATGCTAGTTAAAACATTCTCCTGGAAGGTGTGACATGCAGGACACTCAACCCTACTCCAATTAATGCTTAATTATTTACACAAAGAGGACAAGGTAAACAAGAATAAAAGCCTGGCCCTCAGCTCCTGTCTACTGGATTAACACAGAGGTCACAGGTGAAGAGAAGGAGAGGTTGGAAAATCAGCACCCCCAGTCCACACCACCATCTCCCGCAGATAATATTTCTTCCTGTAAGTTGGCTAACCAGGGAAATCTTCCCCCACCAGCTCTGTGACCCCAGTCCTCTACTCCTCACACTATTTATGGGAGTCAATTTCAACCCACAAATAGTTTAATGCTGACAAAAAGTTGCCCAACATATTGAGTCTCCACCAGAAAAAATTCACCAGCTCTGCAGGACCATTCACAGCTGAACAGCCGCCCACGCACCTCCATCTCTTGGAGCTCCCTTCAGACTGCTGGAGCAGGCCAGGTAGCTTTATCTCCACACTCCTTTAAGGTGCTGCTGTCAGATCGCCAGGCATCTTAAGGTGCTTTGACGGCAGTGTCTAATTTACCTTCTAAATGTTTGCACAATGCCAAGCACAATGGGGTCCTGACTCTGGCAGGGGTGCCCAGACAGTGCTATCATTAACTGTAATTATGGCTGATTACCCAAATCACAGTTCACGTCATGGGGCAGGCTCTTCCCGGTGCTCAGAGGCTGCAGGGCTCCACCTGAGCGCCCAGGCAGAGCACCACACCCTGGGCCACCAGCCCTGCTCCCCATGGCTGGGGCAGCCAGAGGCCAGTGGGCAGCTGACAAGCTGGCCCCAGCTTCTGAGGGAGGAAGAAGAGGCTCATGCCTTATCCTCTGCCTGGGGCCTTTGCATGTTTAATGGTAGTTCTGCCAAAATATTCTGGCAGTCTTTCCCTCAGGGCTTGTTGGTAGTCAGCAGAAGTCAAGTTGTTTGCCAGGACCTGTGCAATTAGTTGCCCTGTGGCAACCAAGAGGCTGCTGCCAATGTCTGCCAGTGTTGTCATGTCTTCTTCCCCAGTCAGAGGGCATAAGGGATTTGGGGGCTGTATATACATCACCTCTCAGGATAGGCTTATTAAAACAAAGAGAGAACTACAAAATGTTGGCTGCTTCCATCTACTAGGTTTTAACTTTGGCATATGCAAATTAGTAAGCCGTGAATATTGGAGAAAGTATAGAGACAAAAATGATAGCTACTAATTTTCACATACTTAATTAAATTGACTCTGATAATTACCACTCTGTATGCTTTAGCTCTGTAAAAGCAACACATAGCCTGTGCACATATTGTAGCAAATATTTCAGGACTGAATCAGAAGGTGTACATCAAGCTGTTCTACACATATTTATCTGGACTTTGAAATATGGTATTTTTTAAGGCACTCCATGCACATCACTGGTATCTACTTGTCCAATGTCATACTTCTGCCATTTCTGGTCTTGTCTTTTCCACAGCATTTACAAGAAACAAAATTAAATAGACAACATTGTCTGATGTGAAATCTAGGCTAGCAGATGTATGTCTCAAAGTCACAGCTGTTTTAGGCTGGGATGATTCTCTAAGCATCACTCATATTACTTTACAAAGAAAGTCAAGCTTTACCTTCCAGGTGGAGAAAGAGTGGCAGATGGCAGATCTGCAGGACACAGGCTCCACGAGGTTTAGCATGGCAGACAAGCTTGAGAGAACCACGTAAGACCTCATCTCTTTTTGGTCAATGAAGGTTCATCCCTCAAATTCCACTGTTTCATTCCTGTTACTCTCATATGTCAAGTGTAGGTATTTCAAAAGCCCTCAGTAATATTTTCCATTATGTTGTCTAAGACTTTGCTGACATTTTGTCTTTTTTCAAAGTTTATTATTTGAAACTTAT
The DNA here is from genome assembly GCA_013401035.1 of Horornis vulcanius. Lineage (NCBI taxonomy): Eukaryota > Metazoa > Chordata > Aves > Passeriformes > Scotocercidae > Horornis > Horornis vulcanius. Next base: position 41,385 of record VZUA01025690.1, on the reverse strand, counting down.
ATAAAATGGTGCCATGTAATGCTTTGGGCAGCAAACTATGAAAACTGCAGCAAACCAAAGCTGCCAGTCTGTGATTTCAATTCTGGTACTGGATGATGTATTTTGCCCTTGGACAAGGCCTGATTAATTATGGTTGCTGTAGCACTGGGATGTACCCAGCCCTTCTTCCAACTGAGACTAGAATGTTTTTAAAATAAAGATTGCAGAAAAGCACAATAGCACTGAAGAACTGAAATTTTAGAGTTCAGAAAAAACATTTTCACCTCCTTCCATGGGATTTTTCTATCTCCTTTTTCCAGTCTAAAATATTTTGTTGATATTGTGGATTTAGAATAACTCATTTCCAAATACATGCCATAAGGCTCTTTTACACTTGCCTCACAGACTTTCAGCTCACCACAAAACCAGGTCACTGGGCTCTTTTTGCTTCATGTATCCACCTAAGCAACACATGTCCTACCAAGGTTGTTCACAAACACTCAAAAGATTTCATATGCTTACTTTGTACACAGATAGTACTGAACAGGCAATTTCCCTTTAAGTGGTTTGGGATAATTTTTTAATCAGATAAATATTTATTTAAAACTTTCTTGAGTAGAAGAATTTGCCTGATGAAGGAGTAGACCTTTCAAAGTTGACAAAAGCCTTCCATTTTAATATGCATTATTATGTATATAGTTTTTCACATAGAAATTGCTCTCGGTGTGGAATTTTGCACTGAAGAATAATTTTTAAAGTAGAAAATTTTGAATTAGTCTTTTTAGCTTAATTTTAATGAATTGTCTATCTTGCTTGATGAAATGTTTTGCCTTGGTGCATATTTTCCTGATTAGTCTCCTGAGTTTCCGTCCGAGAGGACATCTTTTTTGTCACGTGTTAGGCAAGGAAAAAAATGCTGAAATTTCAAAAACTTTCCATGGACAAGAAAGCTATTTCTCATTTTTCTCAGCTGCTAAATACTTTGTTAGGCTAGGAGGGGGCAGTGATGTACGTAGGTGGCATTCCTGTGGCAGACTCGAGAGAGCAGCTGACTTTTGCAAGATTTGCCACGTGAACCAGACCTGAAACGTCCACTGGGCTCAGCCCCTCCATGCATTGGGTTGGGGTTAGCCACAGGGAGCAAAGGCTGTGCAGAAGTGGGGACTGTGGTCTCTGGGTGGTACCCAGGGATGTGGCTTACAGCATATGAATCACTCAAACCTTTCTTCCAGTTCTTTGGGCAAAAAAGGCAGAGTTGTCCTGAATATGACAAAATACCAATGGATGAAATGTAGATCTTGTGATAGAATTTATTGATCTCCCAATTATCACCACTCAATGGAAAGACCAGAATATGAAATGCAGAGCACCAAAAAATGCCCTGAAGGTCTATCTGCTGTGATACAGAGGAAGGTTCATCTGTGTCCTTCTGAGTTTCATGAACAGAGTGCACATCTACCTTAAAAGAGAAGCAGCAGATGGGATGTGTTGTCAGCCTCAGCATTTAACCTTAAGATCAGCTGTTGTTAGGTAACTCTTCTTCATAGCAGAAGACATCATATCCCAACTTTTCTCTAAACAAGAAGAAAAGGATTGTCTCCCCTAAAGTACTAGCACTCTTGGTAAATGCATTGGGTAATACTTTCAATATGCTTATATCCTTTCTAATTGCAAAAAAAAAAAAAATCATTAAAATGAAAATTTTAAAATTGCACCATGCTGTCAAGAGCCATAAAATGACCTAACTTGATGGTGTAGCTCTGCTCTCTGTTTTGATTTTTGAAGCCATTCTCAGTAAAGCCTTCAAACACAAAAAACATCCAGCATTACAGATGTTTACAATTATGAGCAACTGAATGAGAAGAACAGGCTTTATTTATCAATCAGGATTTTTGCACACACCGTATCCCATCAAGTACCACAGGTATTGCTGGATGCACAGCACCAGCATCACTCCCATTCAAGGAGGGCCGGACACATCTGGGAGGACACTAGACATGTGCCAGCACCACACTGTCTCATGCATACACTGTGCCAGGGTAGGCAGCAGATAATGGGATAAGGCAGCCCAAGCTTTCTCCTTGCAGTCTGAGCAAAGCCGGAGTCCTGTGCAGAGGTTATGCCCACCAGGAAGTTTTGACTAAGAGGAAGAAGAAATTTTCCATTTTCTGCAGCAATGCCACAGCAGCCAAGCAATCCCTGCTGCCCTCTTTTTGCCTGGAAGGCTCAGGCGAATGTCCGCTGCTCAAGGACACATCATTTCTCAAGGAGCAGGATGCTCCTCAGAGGGATGCCCCTGGGACATGTACAGCACACCTACCCTCCATGGATCACCTGATACACAGGAGACCTGATGAACTTGCTAAGCACGTGTCAGCCATCCATGTGGTACTTGTGCAGCTGATACAGTGATCCCAGCTGGGTCAGACTCACATGCCTACGTTATATAGTACTCAAACCTTTATTTCTCCATGACATTTTCCAGGAAGAGCTTTGGGCACCCTACAGTTAAAAACTCACTCTGAGCACAAAATGGTCTAAACTTGCAGAAGGAGAAGTGCGTTAGAAAAATTATGTTTTGATGTATTGTCTCCCTGCTGGGTATCTGCCGCAAGAACATATGTGCAAAGATGGACAGTCTTCCTTCATGAGAAACTGAAATTGTTTCAGCATTTCAAAGTAGGATTGCATATCAGCACTGCAGCCACACTTATCTTCCTTGTTAGGATGACTATTTGTCCTTTTGAGAATTAAAAACTAAAAGGCTCAGATTCTGCTATCACTTGTGACATGATAAATCAGCTGTGACTGAAGAGTGGACAAGTAATGTAGTATATCATGCTCAAACAAACCTGCCTGAAAAACCAACCTCACAGTGTGTCTCCTTCTCTGAGAGTGAAGGACCTCACAAGGAAGACCTGAAGTAGACCAGGATTAGCTGGGAAAGTACAAAAGGAAATCACTGTACACCTGTCCCCCTCTCACCTCATTGGAAGCCAAATGTCCAGAATTGACAGGTTAATTATGCCCTAAAACTGTCAAACAAAATAAGGATGTGGACCTGATGAAATAAGTTCAAATGAGGGTCACAGAGTTGACCAGAGGGCTGGAACACCTCTCCTATAAAGACAGGCTGAGAGACTTTGTGTTATTCAGACTGGATAAAAGAAGGCTGCAAGGAGACCTTACAGCACCTTCCAGTACCTGAAGGGAGCCTACAAGAAAGCTGGAGAGGGACTTTTACAAGGACATGAAGAGATAGGACAAGAAGGAATGCCTTCAAATGGAAAGAAGACATGTTTAGGAAGAAATATAGATATTTGGAAGAAATTCTTCACCGTGAGTGTGTGTGGTGAGGCACTGGAACAGGTTGCTGAGAGAAGTTGTGGATGCCCCATCCTTGGAAGTGTTCAAGGCCAGGTTGGATGGGGCTTTGAGAAACCTGGTCTAGTGGGAGGTATCTGGGCCCATGGTAGGAAAGCTGGAACTAGATGATCTTTAATGTCTTTTCCAATCCACACCATCCAATGACTTCCCTCCATCTGCCTCGCAAAGGGTCTCAAGCTGAAATGTAATTCCTTATACTGTACATAACCCTACTTGGTCAATTCAGTGTAAGCTGACTTTGAACATCCATTTGAAGTTCTGCTTTCCTTACCAGTGCAACCAGTACCCATCTCCTTGGAGCCATTAAAGTTTTTGTGAGGTATATCTCCTCCCTTCCCTCTAGCCCAAGCATCCCTGTTGTCAATCTCAGTTGCTTATGTAGATAATGCAGAGACAGGTGCCATGGAGAGGAGAGGGGAGAAATCAACCTGTGGTAAACTGTCTTCTTTAATAATGCTCAAATGTGATGTGTGAGGGCTTGGCTGATTTAATGAAATCTATCTTACTATGGCCTGAAAGAGGATGGATGTGAAAATATTGCCCTTATACTTCATCCACTGTGTGAAACATCCGTTATGAAAAAAATACATTTGGAATGGAGTAACTTCAGCTGACTCCAGCTATGTAAAGCTAAGCATTTAGTCCAGATCAGGCATGTTGGCTCCCAACATTTCCAGAAGGAACAATTCCACAGGGCAATTGCATCCAATCTAAGGAGCACTCAAATGTTTCAGCTACGAAGTGGTTCTAGTCTTCAGCCTCTGGTTTGTTCCTGTATCTGGAACATTGCTTCTTCTGATCAGATACTGAAATTACATAATCATTCTGTGCCTGAAAAAGATCAGTCTCCTCTTCCCCTGCCTCTTCTCTATAAATGTTCAGGACTGTTAAGCACCAATCTCTGGGCTATGACCAGTCAATTAGCTTAAGGAGGTAGGTACATGGGACAATTTGGGTCTAACCTCTGTGGTCATATAGCCAGCGCTGTGGCACACTTGTGCCATTTGAACACATTTTTTAACCCCAACAAGCAAGGCAGTGTTGGCAGCACAGTTACTTGTATTACTCTGAGGCAGGGGAAGGACTGCATTAAATTGTGTTGTCTTTTCCTGGAGAGCTGCCAAAAGGAACTGTGAAAAGGGCATGGGATCATTTTGAGACTGCACAGCTCTGGGTGAGGTTGGTGCACCTCATGTGTTGATGCACAAGGTCACAAACAGAGAACTGACTGATGCAAATCCTCCTCTGCACTGAACCTGTAATAACTAATCCTATTTCAGAGTGGAGGGACATTTTAACTTCTAAAAATGAGGAAACTTAAAGCCTCATATCTTCAGAACATCCCATTGTATTCTGCCTTTTTATGCCATTCTTTAAAAAACAAACACAACAAGAGCAAGAAAGATGCGACTCAGATAGACTTTCAAAAGACAGTCTGCCTCATCAAATGTAACTTTTCCATTTTTTTTCTTTAACATTAAATTAACATTGGTTTTCTTATATTTATTCTACTCAGTTTAGATAATGTTTTCAAGAATAAAACAAAACAAAGCAAAACAAAAACAAACTAACCAAAAACACACACACAAAAAATCACTGGCTTGCCCATATCTTCCAAGCAAAGATCCAGCACTAGGACTGTGATGGAAACAAGTGCCATTGTTAAACTGCATGGTCCATCACAGCCAGGCTCTCAAGATGCTCTTAAAAAATCTGGGAGTCACTTTCATTATGTTCAAGTGTGTGCATACATGCAAAGCATATTTGCATCACAGGGAGCAGTGAATGGTAAGCATGTAATAACCTCTGAAGAAGATATATCCCACTGTAGCAAGAAACGGTTATGATTACTTAATGAAGAAGCTGACATGTGATCCTTTCTGCCTTGGCAAAAGTGACTTTAAAGCTGTCTTTTTTAATTGTAGTAGGATTTGGAATTTGTGTATGTGCAGACCTTCAATAATTACATAATGGACACATCAGTAATGGAATAAAGAGAAAGGCAATTAGTTTTGATTAAAAGATCCTAGTCTCTTTTAATATCATTGGTAGAACATATGTCAGCATCCAGAGATTCTTTTTTTAATTTCCTTTTATTCCTTTTTTTTTTTTCCAGAAAAGTAGATTTACCATGCTAGATTACATCATTTTCACATACATTCCACATGTGGCTTTTCTAAAAATTATAAACACAGATGCAGAACCATAGCTTGTTTGGCTCCTGCCCCTGATAGTGACAGCCATTGAACCACTAGCTGCAAAAGAGCTGTGCTGCAAAACTGACGTAATTCCAAGAGGAATTGTTTCCACTGGGAAGCAGAAATGAAGTGATTCCAGAGTTCTTGATTCTTCATATATACTTTGTCTACTAAGGAGAGCAAGTCAGCATAGATAGTACCCTTCTGATGAATACCACTGGCCTAAGTAGCCACTGTAATCAAAGGTCCTTGTGGCAGTCAAAGACTTCTGTGTGTCTCATTAAGAAATGTACATTACAACATTCCTGTAAGCATGTCAAACAGACCCTGTTTTCCCACTTTCTTACTCAATAGGTGTTTGAGATATTCTATATGCTTCAAAATCAAATACTGGCTACAGTTCTTTTTCATCTGAATCTGAGAATGGTTCAGGTTGGAAGAGATCTCTGAAGGTCATTTGGTCCAACTCCTTGTTCAAGCACCATTACCAAGAGCAGGTTGTCCAAAACCATTTCCAGATAGCTTTTGAATATCTCCAAGGACTGTGACTCCACACCTCTGAGCAACCTGTCCCAGTGGTCAGTCACTCTCACACTAACAAAGTGTTTTCTAATGTTCAGACAGATCTTCCTGTGTTTCAGTCTGTGCCTGTTGTCGCTGGTGTAGTCTTTGAGCACCATGGAAAAGAGCCTTGCCCCTTCTTCTACGCACATCCCCTTCAGGCATTTGTATACAATGGTAAGATCCAACTGAACTTTTTTTAACCCCAGGCTGAACACACAGCACTCACAGCCTTTTGTCATTGGAGAGATGCTGCAGTCCCTGCTTTTGCAGAGAGATGTCTTTAGCAGTAGCAAAAGTGTGCTGTTTGAGCTTTTACAGTATCTTGTCTATCTAAATGTCTATCTATAGCATGTAAAACTCTAGAAACAAACTTTCTACTTTTGCTAAATGCTCAGTTGCATTTAGCTCTCGTGTAGCACAAGACATGCATTCACACCTTTCTCGCAGAGACCTTTTTCTAATTAAATGCATCTTCTTATCAAATATAAGATATCTGAAGGAAAGTGCTTTATTACTCTGCTTACAGAGTTNACTCTGCTTACAGAGTTTTAAAATATCCTGCAGTGATGAAGAAAGCAACAAACTCCTGCAGTCAGTTCATTTGCTGTCACTGCAACAGACCGCTGGGTTTTGCTAGATGGAGACTTTTTGGGTGGTGTTTTTCAGCTTCAGATTCTGAGTAGCATGTTTTTGCAAGCTAACAGGCACAAATGGGCAGACTTTTTAAATTATTTAGGACCCTATCTGATGTCAAGGGCAGTTAGGTGTCTAAGTGTACTTAAATATCTAGGCCAGAAGAAGAGCAAAGCCAGCTAAACCAGCTAGTAGGGCTATCACAGGGAATAGGTGGTGTCTCTGAGCGGTCTAGAATTAGCATAGACTAAACCAGATTGAAAGCAGGGCCTGGCTTTTTAATAAGTGTTTGTCTAGTGACTCACATCATCAAGGCCCCCACCTCTAACTGGAGCTTTTCACACTGAAGCTGCTGGGATGCTATTACTAATAATAGTATCAGGAGCCACACCGCAGAAGGGTAGATAGGTACCTGGCAGTCACTGTAGCGTAATAGGGTGTAGTCAGCTCCAAAGGGGCTCTGGACAAGTTCCACCTCGATGATAGAGCTTGGGCTGCTCTCCATGGCTCTTTCAGATTGCATCTAAACACTCCTCCCTGGAACAAAGTCCTCAGGCAATTCTCTGCTTCAAAGCCTCCCTGGGATAATAAGAAGGAACAAACGCTTTGTCGTACATGTTGGAAGGAAGAAGGAAGACACATTTCTTGAGTATGAGGCTCTGTGTAAACATAGGTTCTTCTCTGACTCTCTCAGCTCTGTCCAGTCTTCCCACAGTTACTGCTTGGTTGTGCATTGCAGCAGCTGTCTGTGTTTATACTGGGACACAGCTCACTGTGGACCCACAGTGCAATTCTGTGGGCCTGATATTTTTGAGCCTGAGAATTGCTAGCTCTTCCCAAGGGAAAATTTTCAACA
>VZUA01025690.1:0-13474 GCA_013401035.1 Horornis vulcanius | reverse complement strand
ATCTGGTCACACAGGCAACTTGGGAGAAACATTTTTGACTATTTTGACTGACTTCAAGGATAAAAGTAGTAAAAATGGCTTTACCATGTATAACAGCAGCACAAACTTCATGTCTGTTTCGCCTGTCACTGGCATCATCAGCAAATCTCCAGGACTCACAGCTCCAGGTTTTCCAGGATCAAGCATTTTTTAAGCTTCCACCAGCACTTTTGCTGGCCAATCTGACTAATCAGCTCCTTCACCGTCCCAGCCCTCAATTACAGTACAGGGACTGGAACAGTGAAAACTTCTCAAATAAAACTGATAGAATAGATTTGCTCTTCAAGGGTATGAACCAAGCCCTTCAACAGCAGAAGATCAGCCCATTTCACACTGAGTCCACCACATACTACTGGAAAACTAACCTGAATGTTGGCTGGTTTGGGATACACAACCTTCCTGTGGGGCTGATACATGGCACTGTGTGTGTGCTTTCCATGCACCTCTTACTTCCAGATCTCCTTCTTGGCAGAGCCCGAGTGTGACTATTCCCCTCACTTGGGCTGTCTGCAAGGATGAGATGTTGGGGGAGATTCATGCTCTCCTGACCCCCCTAGACTGGTCCAAAGAAGCTCTAGATTTCAATGAGGGCTGCAGCTGCAGCTGCGAAGTACTGATCTGGATCCAAATTTCCCAAAGCAGTGCTCAGATGATTTAGTTCCTTGTTGAAAGAAGCCAGCACTGAATTTTAAAACTGAAATCAGAGCCAAACTTCCTCAAAGTCTGGGAATGTTCTGATCTAGTGGGTTTGGTTTGAGCCCATCTCTAATATGAACCATATAGAAACAAGGCCCAAATCTGCTTTCATTTCCATTCGCTTCACATGAGAACAGGTTGGAAAACTTTCTTGCAATGTAAGTTTGTCAGAAAAGGCCAGTAGGGTCAACCAATCATTCTCATATTCTATAAATTGCAAGGAAAATTTCTCCATGAACATATTTTAAAAGCTATATGGTTCTCATCCCCAAAAGATGTTTCCAATAATTTGCATTTTTATTGTTTCTATATGGATTTATGCTGTTACCTGTTTCATGATGCACCATTTTTTCTTCACTTAGCAGCAGCTCTCTGATATATTGTGCAATTCTGAATATTATTATTGAGGACATACCATCAAAGCATGATCCTAGCTGAATAGAGTCCATTCCTTTTGTGCCTAGTATGAACTGATATCTCTCATCCTTTTTTCCAGATGAATATGCAGTTTGTGGGAAATTTTGATACTTAATGTACAGATGTACTGTGAAATTTTATATTACTCTAATAAAAATACAAAGAGGAAATGCTATTCAACATGTTAAATTCAAGTATGATACATGCATATTCTTTCATTTTAAAATGTCTTGAAACGGAATTCTTCCCAAAATTTTGCTTCCAAGGTAACTTCTGAAATTGCTTGGTTTGACTTGATTTGGAAGAAAAATGAGCAATGACCAGTGATGGAAGACCCAAACATGACCAGTTCAGCTTCACAGGGTGTCAAGGATTAGATCCCAATTTACCTTGGAAATGTCTATGGAAGTGAAACAGCCTGTGCACAAAAAACTGCAGATGCACAAACAAAATAAAACTCCTTTCTAAAATACCTCTAAATGACAGACCAAATGTAGGTGTGAAGCAGATGATGTACCTGTCCTGACATGGAGGGCCACCAGCATGGCATGACAGAGCAGAGGGGCAGCCAAACTCCGAGATTGTAGCTGGCCCTCAGATCAGGCCCAGTGACTTTAAGCTTGATTTACTCTTGGAAAAACAATTTTTTTTCCAGTTTCATTGCTTAAGCTGCAAGGTCAGAGCAGCCTCAGTCCTACCTGTGAAGGAATGCACTACATGCCAGTCCAATACCTCCTGAGTTTCTAAGGACCATGTGGTATTAGGACACAACACATGGAAAATCACAGCCACAAATATGTCCAAAAACCTATGAGCCCAGCTCAAATGTGTGAGGCCTGCTGTCTTGGCAACTAACTTACTGCATAATGCAGGCCACAAATTTTCCCAAAAGATATGCACTTCTGGCACATTAGTACACCCAACCTGGGGGAAATTACATGAGCTGCAGTAATTTTAAATCTTGTTGTTCAGGGGCATTGGTATCAAACATCTTTTTGACTATGTGCTTTAGGTTTTAGTTCATTTTTTAGGCCATCCTAGGCAGAAACTTCCTGGTTTGGGACCTTAGATGATACTTTCATCCACTTACTTTTGGATTTGACATATTTTCTATGCTCAAGGCTTTGCTACTACCACCAAATAACAGGCATACTTGCAGGAAATCACATTTCAGTCATTAATTGTTCATTTATTGTGGGTCATGTTTTAATTTGTATTTGTGTTAGATTAAAATCATTACTGTGATTTTCTTAAATATTCATCAGATACAAGATTCCTTACTGTGAGCAACCATTCATCTTTCAACTGGACAATCCACAAGTAGAAACTTGGAACACCAATGTGCCTTATGTTCATAGTGCAGACCTAAGTGGCATTAAAAGTTCAGGCTTAAAATTTGCATTGAAATGGCGGTGTGAGAACCAAGCCTCTTCCCTTGCTCTGCCTAAGCAAGTCGGGTGCTTCCAAACCTCTGCATTTTGCTCAGGATTCCCTATGTTGAGCAGCATGCCTCTGTATTTTCCAGCACCTCTTGAGCCAGTATCATGACCATGTTCCTCACACTATGGACAATTACTCTGTGCTGTAAATCAAGGACTTCTGGAGTGCAGCAGACTTACAACACATGCTCAGACCATCTGGGCAGGGCATGTATATGAATTCCTCAAAATCTGCACTGACAAGGTTTCCGGAGTGAGAAAAGGAGGATATGTCCAAAAAACCCAGATGTATGATATCTTTAACTGAGTCTAATCTTGGGAGAAATTGTGGTGGGGCAGATTAGGTCACAGATGACCATAATTCTTAGAAAAATACCTCACAAAACTCTAACAATCAGCTATGGTGTGTATGCAAAATTCAATCTCCTTTTCACTGGAAACTAAGAGAACACACTCCAGATATAAAAAAGTTATTGTCCCAACAAATTTCAAATCCAAGTGGTAATGCATGGAAGCACTAGCCCTTCTTAAAAGCAAAGGGACAAAAGAAAGATAAAATCAACTTTTTGCCAATGTATTTTTCCTTAATGTCATCCTTAAAAATATCTGGATCCAGGTTGTTAGCTCCTACAAAAGCATCAAAGTGAGATATACACTTAGGAAGTTCTCAGCTAGAAATGTCAGAAAATTAATCCAGAATTGTAAACATCTGGCACAATCACAAGTAACTGCTTAAACAAACCTATATACAGGGCAGTACCAGAACAACTTTGCAATGCTGATGCTCTGTCCATAACAAAATGGGTTTAATTCAATTTAAGAGTCTTCACAGGCGATTGTATCTTTTTAATTCAATTAATTTAAAAGCCTATTATATTTTTACTGGTGAAAATTTCATGCGTAAGTCCAAGAATAAACAAACAAATAGAAAGATGCTAAGAAAACAGGACAATAATATGCCTTTATGTGCAAGACAACTTGATTCATTGGAGTAGCATGGCAGAAGCAAACTTTTAAAAGGGTCTTAAATGTGGTCAGTCTAATCCAGATCCAAAGCTAGCCTGGTTACTTCATTGTAATTGAGATCAGACTCTGATGCCACCAGCAAAAGCTGCAAATAATCTTCTGAATACCATTGTTTCACCCTTACATTTGTTGGCAGAGCTTCAGCAATACGTTTTGGAACCTGGGATGCCTCCTTCCCTGGATTGCTCCTGGCTGCTCCTGCTGGCAGCGGTGCACCGCTGGCCAGATGATGCTAAAGTGAAAGCAAACCCTGTCTTGCTGGGGCTCTGCCTGTGGGGACGCTGGACAAAGTCCAGCCAGGGAACAAGGTAATCAAAAAGGGAACCAAGTAATCAAAGGTGTCTGCAACACACAGGAGAAGAGGAAAAGTGACACGATTGGGAATAAATTCACAGTTTGAAGGAGGAGAGGTGTGACTGTGCTTTTCTAATTCTGTCCAGGACTCAGACAGAGCCAGAAAAAAAAATAGCACTGGGGGAGTTATTTTCTCATGGTATCTGCAGCCAAAAGCAAGTTGTTACCAGAAGTCTTCTGAGACACATTGAGTCAGGAACAGAAAAAAAAAAAAGAAAAGTGTTTTGGGACTTAAGGCAAGATGTAGATGGCTTGAGGCACCCACTTGCAGAGCTGTCTTCCAGAAAAACTCCACCCAGCAGCCACACAGCCCTGGAAGTGCCAGCATCCGCGGGGCTCCGTGGAGTGCAGACACGGGCCTCTCCTACCCCACGCCGAGACACACAGTGTGAGCAAGCTTGGGCACAGGGATGAATCCCTGGCTACAGACTGGTAAACCTCCCAGGGACCAGGAAATATGAACTGGGAGGGTTTTGTCCACAGGCATCTGTGCTCTGAACAAAGCTACATCTCCGCAGGCTGCTTCTCTCCTCTGCCAGCACAAGTACCATTTACCCCACTGGGGCCTTTTTATAGGCAAAACAGAATGCCTGACATGGAGCCAGTCCAGGAAAGGAATAGCTCATCTTCCCTCCAGTCTGGAGTATTCCCGGGTGAGGGTCTTCTGCCGACCGGGTAGGCTGCTCCCTTTAGAGAGAGAGCAAATTATGGAACAAAGGTAATTGTGCTAGTACATCTGCATACTTAAAATAGCATGTAAGCAGTAAATAGCACCTCTGAAAAGGCAGGCATGGCATCCTGAAAGTGCTGTACTTTCTCTGGGCCACATCCATGCTTCAGTTGCTCTCAGCATAAAGGTGGTGAAACAGTAGTATAGAGAAGGCCTTGTTGTACACACATGTAAGCTAGTTCAGGCAGTGCTTTTCCTGACATCCACACTGATCACAATTTTCTGGATATATTGCATGTAAATAAATGTATTTGTACATGTAATTATTTGTATATGCTTTTTAAGATATGGATACATGTATAGATATACTGTGTATATTTATTTAGATTGTGAAAAGACTAATTCATCCTGCATTACCAGCACTTCAAAACCCCAAGCAGTGCTAGTGTGAGGATGGAAGCCTGCTGTTTATGCAGACTATTGTTAAATATAATTATTCCTTTAACTCATACCTCTCTTTTCATATAACACTCCAATGTCCAACCAAGGCACATCGCTGGCGGCTCAGCACTGTGTGTGCAATGGTGTGGATGGGACAGGTGTCCTATCCATCTCTGGTATTGATACTAACATTAGCCCGTGCAAGACTTGCAAACAGCAATAAATAAGTTTGACACAGCTTTAGCAACACTTTGAGTTGTTTTGTTTTGTTTTGAAAAGGGAATTGAAAGCAGCACTAAATAAAATGAGAGGGGTCACAAGTCTGTGGCCAAAATGGAACAATAACCATAGTAAACTGTTGAGCAATAAGAAACAAGAAGAGTTTTTCTTGATTTTTTTTTTTGTTTATTTGTTTGTTTATTTGTTTTCTACCCTCCTTGAATGTTTTCCACTTCATGTCACCCACTGGATAGTGGGAATTGATTCCATCTGGATCTTTCCCAGCTATGTGTGCTGAGACACTGGCAGTCTTCAAGTTGGGCAGAGCAGTTGCCTCTGATTCAGATTTCTCATTACTTCTGTGGGAATGCTACTCTTTCCCTCTGTGGTGGGCTGGATTTGACCCATGGGAATGGGAGCTGCTAAAAAGTAAAGAGCTCCAGCATCCACCCAGTGGTGCCCAGTGCTGCCCAGTGGCTTCTGATCCAACAGAGGTAAATTATGTGGCAGTCTATACATTGCAGTTGCCACTAACCACCCCTCATGGCAGAAAGGATGATAGCTTCACTTTTTCTCCAAAGTGATAGTGCCTGGTTTCCAGACTGGCTGAGCTACCAAACACCAGCCATTTTTGCCACCCTCCCAGGCAGCCAAGTCCAGACCTACCTGATGGCCATGTGCTATACTGAGGAACAATACAACAAACTACCAAGCCCAGCAACATTTTGAATTAATGCATTGAAGTGTCAAAAATAGGGTTAGGATTTTGTTATTTCAAACAGATTTTGATCTCTCAGACCCACAAAATCTCGTAGACTGTTACTCAGGTGACTTTCCTTTAACACAGGCAGTAATAAAGGCTTTGAACCACTGCAAGGTCAGCGAGGGTTTCCACCTGCAAACTGAGTGCAGGAAGACCTGGAATCCAGCACCTGGACAGGTGGAAGTCACAAGGAAAAACCTTGTCCTACATCCTTGTCCTAGAGAGGGACTTCCCTTGATCAGCTGTGGTTCATGCAAGGATCTGCAAGTTGTCATAACATCATACATGTGTCAAGAAGAAACCGCTTTTAGTTGGATGAGGCTGATAGTCACTCCTCTTTAATGGAAGAAATCTCAATGCATGTGTGACCTCTAGTAGAGCTACTCAAATGACTGCAAACTGTTTAAATAAAAGCAGAATTTGGCTCCAAATAGTCAGTAGCTTATGAATATCAATAGCATCAGGGAAAAATATGCTACAGGTGGCTTTCTAATTGACCAGAGAAAATTTTGGAAATTTAATCAACACATTTAGTCTGCACATGAACAATTCATTTCACAGATGTTTTGCTAAGAGGCCCACAGGCCTAATGTTGAGAAAAAACTCCATTCAACAATCTCTGTTTTTATTCACATTGTTGAGTGGAGAGAAAATAGATGCTTCAGCTGACAGTTGAAGTCCCATTTTGCCACACATGGCCTACATGTGAAGCAGCTACCAGTCCAACCTGGTACACTTACAAACCAAGCACATAATGCAAGAGCAGGTGCCCAAAAGAAACAGAAGGAACACAAAATAGCAGGAAAAGTATTATTGTGATAAATATAGCCACTCGTAGCCTTTCGCACATCTTTTGTAGATCTTCTCTGACAATCAAGACTGAAGCTCTCTGTGAAGGCATTAGACACAGAGTGTTTACTCCTTGATGTCTATGAACAGCATTTTCTGGAAAAAAAGATCTGTTATTTATTTTTTTGGTGTAGCATTTCATTAGCTGTTACGAAAGAAAAGAATCATTCTGCAAAAGTGGAAAGAAAAAGCAGCATTTCTGAATACCAAGTATCCATGTGAGATGTTTTTGTTTGTTTCTCCAGCACAAGCCAAATCTTAATCTGCTCATTTTTATTAGTTTTATTGATGGATCAGTAAAAAAAAGTAAGCAACCAGAGAGTGTTCTTTAAACAGATAATAAAAATCCCTCATTCTCAAAATCGAAAACAGATTGCTTCATGCCTGAAAAAAAAATGGTCTCATCGTAGGCATTGTTTTACAAGGCAAATAGACTCTACTCATTTGTAAAATGAGGAACTTTCACAAAGAGTGAAAACCAAAAGTGCTGACACAAGAGAGGAAGAATGTTACCACAGTGTAATGTGAGGAAAAGAGACCCAAAAAAATCCAAACCTATACACTTTCAATCCTATGCTAACACTTTTTGATGTGATTCAAACGTTCTAAGGGAAAAAAATAGATATCTTTTCTGGTCAAGGTGTCTTAGACCAGATTCACATGCGAAATATGTGTGCATGCCCAGAAGTGTTTCTACCACCTTCTCCTTCAAACGCTTAATCTGATTATTTCTTCCATTAAAGAAAATTAACCCCATTTTGTAATTGCAAAATGCATATATGTAGAATAGGCAGAAGTATTCTTGTTATCAATGGCATTTCTTCTGTCCCCTTCCTTGTTGTTTCACTTATTGGAAAGATTTACCCAAAGACTGTACAGTGACTAGAAGAATGGTTCCTTTTTTTTCAGCGGGAATTATTAGAATTACTGTCATATCTATAGAGAATAACAGTATAAACAAGAACAGTTTTCTCTTTAAAAATTTCCTATGCCTTCCCCACTGAGAAGAAATGACCAAAAAGACAATATGACTTTATTATCGGTGATATCATTTTTAGTCAAGAAAAAGAAGGAATGATGAGTTTAAAAATCCTGAAAAATAAACCAACATAGATAGCAAAACTGAAGAATTTTGTCCAAGCTGTAATATTCCCACAACTACTTTAGAACTTGGTGGGGGAAAAAAAGGCATCAAATTTTTCTACTTTGGCTTCTAATTAGGAAAGCAATAACTTTCTACCTAAAATAAGTAACTCTCTGCTTCCTGACCAGTGTCCTGTATTTCGAAGCACATCTTTTAAACACCCTGTGTCTTCATTGTGCCTTTGTCACAAACCAAGACTATGATCTAATGCTTAGTCAAGAAGGGATCTTCCTGGTCTGGGACCTTCTGGTGTGTATCACACAAAGGTTTGATGAGCAAAGTCTCACATGTTTGTTTCAGACTGCATGACCACCTTAAATTGACACCAGAAGAGATGCTTCTGTCTCCAGACAACAAACTGTTGAAACACCAAATTTTTTAATGAAACCAGAAGGCTCAAAAACCATACTGCCAGAAAAACATATTTCATCAACCACGTATTATAGTCAGAAAAGGCAGAAAACTCAGCAATGAGTCAGGAAGGATGGTTATTTCAGATTTTAATAGTAGTAGTAATCTCTGTACTCATCTTTAGGGAAAAGGACAAATAGAGTAAAGGACCTCTCTCCAGAAGGTAAATATAGAAAGATAATCTCTTTTACAGGATTTTCCAAACAATGATAATAAAAAAAATGTTTTTAGAGTAGCAACACAATAATGATAATGATAATGATAACAATAATAACAATAATAATAATAATTATAATAGTAATGATGGGAAGAGTTAGATATCTCATCCAAAAAAATGTGATGAAAAACTGGTGCAGTTTCTTAAAGAGCCATACTATAATTTTCACTTAATAGAGAAAAAACAGTAGCAGTAGAGATGTAGAAGGGTGCTCATAGCTCTTCACCTGATAGACCACAATTGTTGTTGCAGCAGATTCTGAAGGCATTATGACAAGAGAGCAGAAGGAGATAATAGAAACTATTGAAATTTTGGTGCTTTGAGAAGCATTTTGAGAGAAGGCAACAGGAGTGTTTAAGAGAAAGATTCAGAACTGTTCTTTGAATTAAAGGGAAAGCAACAAAATGGCCATAAACCTCAGTTGTAATGACATGGTGACATTAAGTTGTAAAGAGTCCTCAAAATAGAGAAAAGACATTCATTTAGCTCAGAGATCAGCTAGGATGGGGTTTGTATTTTTTTTTATCTTTTCTTCTTTATAGTTTGTTTCACATTGTGTGATTTCTACTTTTTTTCCCATCACTGTTTGTTTAGCTGCCTTTCTCTATTATATTGTAAATAATGACTTAAAATTAGATCTNTCCAGTGCCTCACCATCCTCATAGTAAAAGTTTTCTTCCTGATACTTCATCTAAACCTGCCCTTTTTCAGTTTCAAGGCATTCTCTCTTGTGCTANTACCAATGAAGTTCCAGTAGAAACTGTATTTCCCAGATCTATGAAAAATAAGTGCAGCTACTCAGGCACTGAGACATGAAAAGATACCTGCTCAATCAAGTTCAAAAAATGTTTGCTATGTGTGTTAATGAATTTATTGGTTCGCTATGATCTGAAAGATATTTAGTTTAATTATACTTCTGAAATATTCTGTATTGAGTTTGATAACGAAGGTAATAATACTCAGTGTTTTCTTTCTTCTCATTAAATTAAGATTTGCTTTTCCATCTGAGATTTTAAAATATTGGAAGCAGAAATGTCTACAGGCAGCCTGGCTAGACATTAGCAAAGCTGTGCTTCTGTCTGCTCATCTTCACAGAATCGTAGAACCACAGCATGGTTTGGGTTGAGAGTGAGCGTGAAGATCACCTAGTTAAAAAACCCTGCCATGGGCTGGGACACCCATGGCTGCTCAAGGCACAATCCAATCAACCCAGCCTTCAACACTTCCCAGAATGAGGTATCCCCAGCTTCTCTGGGCAACCTACTCCAGTGCCTCACCATCCTCATAGTAAAAGTTTTCTTCCTGATACTTCATCTAAACCTGCCCTTTTTCAGTTTCAAGGCATTCTCTCTTGTGCTATCACTACATGCCCTTATAAAAAGTCTCTCCCTATGTTTCTTGTAGACTCTCTTCAGAAGAATTGAAGGCTGCAATTAGGTCCCACTGAAGCCTTCCCTTCTCCAGGCTGAACAATCTTAATAATTCTCTCAGCTTTTCCTTATGGGATAGGTTCTCCATGCCTCTAATAATTTTCTAAGATTCTGTCAGCTAATGTCTTCTACCAGCTATGCAACAACAGTGTAAATGCAGAGTTGAATTTTCAGTTGCACAGGGGTCATGACGCCCTTTGAATGGAATATTGAACTCCAAGGGTAGCCAAGATATCCTTATGTATCTTTATGAGCTGATGACACTCATCAGGACCTCCTTTTGATGCATGATGATGATTCCTCTTAAAATTTCTTGAGTACAGGTACAGCTGCAATCCTTGATGAGTCTAGGAAATGGACTCCTCATTGAAATCTGCTTCAGGAAGTAGGCTGTGCCTTGTGGGAGGAGAGAAGACTGGATAACAGCAACTTTCAAGAGAAGTGGGATGCAGTGAGACATTAAATAACGATGGTGGCAGAAATTTGAGATGTCTAGAGAAGTCTGTAAGTAATTACAACAAAGATTTTCCTCTCGCAAGGTGTTTTGCTATCAGAAAGCCTCAGTTTTAACTTCCCTTCTCTGACATATGTAACACAAGGATGATTAATTGCAGTTAAATTTGCTACATGAATGTGAAATTCCCTTGATTGTAGACATTGTGTTAGTGTTCAGCAATGGTTAGTGATGCATTGCATCTCACTGGGTAGAGATGGAGGCATAAATGCCTCTAGTAGTTCTGGTGTAAGAGCTGTTGTGAGACTCAGCTCAAGCACAGAGCTCCCACATGCAAGGAATAGGCTTGCCTTAAGTGTATGCTTCACTTGATACATTTAGGTTGAGTGATTACAACATCCTGGAACTAAAATGATAGGCTAATTAGGGGCTGAAATGAACTTCCCGAGTCACTGGGTTCATCATCTCCTGCCTTTACTGGAAGCCTTATATAATGTCTCCACAAAGCTACAGAGCTTCAGCTGAAAGTTACTCAGTTTTTGCTGTTCCTCCCACACAAAGGCTGTTCCACACCCTCCCTGCCTTGATGGTCAAGACTTTTTTTCTCTTTTCCTGCACAATTTCAGATCCCCTTTATACACATTTGTTTCTGTGCCAGCAGTGGACTTTGATATATATAGCTCTTTTCCCTTTCTACTTTTTACTTCTTTGATTTATTTCTGGAAAGCAATTACAACCCTTTATAGCCTTCATTTTGTTAGGCTAAGAGAGATAGACTTTTCTAATCTCCTCTTCCTTGAGGACAGCATTCTTTTCTCCCAATCCTCTCCTCACCCTCTTTGCATCTGTTTCTCTTTGGATTGTCCCCTTCCTGAACATGACTGGCCAGAACAGTACATAGCAGTCCAGATAATTCTGCTATGTTTGTGTTAGGATGCCAATATTTCCCTCTGTTTCCTAGGGGTCTTCTTTAGGGCCATGCTGGTAGCTCACAGTAAACTATGACTACATATTCTTCCTCTTAATGCATTTCCAAAAGATGAGTTCCTGTATGCAGAGAAATTATTGACATTAATCCATAACAGTGTAATGACTTTGCACTCAATATTATTTAATTTCTGTTCCTATTAGGCCAGTCCTCAGGGTCATCCCCGTTATTCTAGTATTGTTGTATCATCTCAGTTCTCTTTGGCACTAAAAATGCCCAAACAAGTCACTGGAGAGAGTCTGACACGAGATCAACCCTGAGCACCAAGCCCTTCAGGAATTGCCCTTGTGTGCATCCATCTAGGCACACCATTTCCCTTGCAATACCAGCTATGGTTGCTTGCTCCTTTCCCTACCCCCATACAGTCCTTGTATGTACCCCCATCTCTGTGCTATGGTCCATGCTGCAGGATTATTGCTCTATGAAGCCCAGAGAGATTATACCTGTTGTAGCTCTTTTCTCTGGAAAGTTGATATTATGTCACAGACAAATGTGCACAGGATAATATAAAGCAATGCAAAATTTGTATTTCATCCCCTTTCCAGCACCCTTGATTGTTGCTAGTGCTCAACTGTTTGTCCTTCAGATGTAAATACTGCCTGTAAAAAATTTCAGTGGCTACACCTGTTTTCCAAAACTAATCAGAGTGGTGGTCAAGAATTACACTAGTTCAAAAATTTGGATAGCTTCAACACACTGAAAAACATGAAGGCTTCCCGAAAACTCTTTTTTTTTTTTTTAATTTAATTCACAACAGACTTTACATTTACAGGAAACCACTTCTAAAATGCACCAGATTGCAATATTTTCCGTGTCAGCTATTTAAAGGGTTCCCAAGACCTTTCCTTTTCCCTACCCTACAAGCTTCCTTCTCCCAGTTCAGCCTGGAATTCCATAATAGCTGAGCTGATCCAATTTTTGCTCAAACCACTTTCACCGCTGGCAGTCACTAGCCTCATATGAAATAACTTTGTGAAGTTGACAAAAACTGGAATTTGATCTCCTATGCAGGTCCGTGCTTTCCAAACACATTCTGGTAAAACTAGGAAGAGATTGCATCATTAAAGCCTGAAGTCAATTCAAAAGACTTCTCAGCTCTGCACCACACTTTGTGACTTTGCAAAGAGCGTTCAGAAATTTCACACACAGCACAGACCACAGTTGCCCATTTCCTTCATCATCATAGGGGTGGAATTAAAAACTTTTGGCCAAGCTGCCTAATAGGCAGCTGTTTGCAATTAGATGGAGCATTACATTCATTTCTTAACAAACTTCACAACCGGATAACTACAGTATGAGCAATATACCATGAAAATTTGCCAGCATGTTTAACTTCTCTGCATTTCTAGTGGTTTCTGTACCTTGCCCTCATTTTTCCAGCCTGCTCACATGCTGTACTGTGTCACCCCATAACTGCTTGCATCTCCTACTTCTTTGCTTTCCAGAGGAGGGTTCTGCTCTGGTGCTGAAATACATTTGTTANGTGGTTTCTGTACCTTGCCCTCATTTTTCCAGCCTGCTCACATGCTGTCTGACTCTTAGCTTTCCCACTCTGTTGCAATGTGGCTGCTCAGAGATTTATGCAAGACTTTTTTCAGTCCTTACGTAGATTTGCAGCTCTGTGGCAGGACATAGGTTGCAAAATTAATGCATTTGATCTTTCTAAAAATAGCATTAGTGCCTGAACAGAAAACCAGCGATAGCATGGTTTTTTATATACTGCACTTTCATTTCCCCTGCTAAATTGAGGTTAAATACCGCTCATCTTGCTCACACGAATAGTCTTACTGACGTGGTTTTGCCCAGAAAATTAAGAAATAATTTTCACTGTTTCTTCCAGGAGCAGAAATAAAGTGAGTGGTACTTCTGAAAGAGCAATTGCATTTGCTACTCCTTAAAAAAATATGTCTCAAAATA
>VZUA01025688.1:1563-12603 GCA_013401035.1 Horornis vulcanius | reverse complement strand
TCTTTGTACCACTGGGGTCAAGCATCTTCCATGTGACTGGTCGCACAGCTAATGGCTTCTAACTCCTGCACTTCCAACCACAGACTGTTAAATGTAGCGTTAAGTGACAAAATCTATATTTAGGATGGAATCTATCTCCCTTAACTTTAGCCACCAAAAAGACTGTCAAATCCAAGTTAGCCACCAGTGACCTAAGAAGATTCCCTCGGTCAATGGAGATAGGTTTTACATAGCTATCTTTATCACCTGAACCATTTGTTTATCACCTGAACCAATTCCTGATAGAAGTTCATCTTCTCCTGCTGTCTTCCAACAGATCTAGATGATTAGCATAGATCTGATGCGNCCACTCTCAAGGCAAACAAAAAGAGGAAGGTACTGCAGAATGCAAACCTGTTTGTGTGAGTTGTCAGTTGTAACCCTCCTTTCCCCTATGAGAAGGCCACACGCACATGGAAAATTCACAAGAGGTAGTTGAGGAGGTGTCACANCACATTTACTGTTAAATAAAATCTATATACCATTGACTTCAGCCTATGGTCTCATTTGCACTTTCATTCAGGCAGAGGCATCCCTCTAATAATTTTAATAATTGAGTTGTAACTGTTTGGTGAGGGCAATTATATCCATTCATGGCGAGAAGGCATGTTGCAGAAATAATGTTTCTTTGACACACACATCACTTTGCCTTACCTTTTGCTCACCTTCATATGTGCTGGCAAGTCTTCAAGACAGGAAAAAGACAAGTGAAGAATTAAAAAAAAAGATTAAATACTGTGTCAGGGTACCCTGGTAGATGGTGAGTTTTCTCCTTCTTGATGAGCTTTGTGACCCAGAGAAGAAAGAAGATGGAGGAAGCACAGAACCATAACATTGTGGATGTGTTTGGATACATGTAATTAGAAGTCCATTATTCAGAATGTAAATCATCTTGGTTTTGCTGTTGTATTCCATACTTGAAAAAATCTTATTTTTTTGTGACACTGTAATAAGTGTTATAAATTCTAATAATTTATTATTTCTTTGTTCATGGTATCTGAAGAAGGAAATAACTGTTTCCAAAGTTCAAAGCTTCCTGACTACTTTTGAAGTAGTGACAGCACTGTTCCTAGGGAGGACTGTGATCTAGGCAGCTGTCCCCCAGGNAAATCATCAAAGACCCCCAAAGTGTGCCCCAGACTCATTCCTGAGGCTTTGCAGCAGAGCATTGCTCATGATGCAAGTGATACAACCAATCCAGAGTCTGCTGCAATAATTTCAGACTTTCCCCCTGCCAGGGGAGGTACCTGGCCATTCCAGTTGGCCCAAACATAATATTAATCCATTAAATTCTGTGTTTTGCAGGACCCTTACCACCAAGAAGATCAGAAGAAAAGGATCAACAGGATGCCATTGGGATCCATGGAGTGGTGATATTTTCTGTTTAATCTGTCTGTCTCTCTGTCTCCCCCACTCCTCTTTTTCTCTTCCTTTCTATCTATTTGTNAAAAAAATCATAGAGATATAAAACGGTGCTTTCATCAATAGTGGTTTTCAGTTTTGCTTTATGATATGTCATCTGGTGTGGGAGGGAAAGCAAAGTTGCCTGCACTTTGAAGTGGTAGCATGTTCTGAACCAGTCATTAATGTAGTTCATACCTCTTCTTATGTACTTGATTCATTGAAGTGCTCTGTGCAGTCTGTGCAGGGTACCTTGAAAAACCCAGGCCTGCGCAAGCAGCCTGGAGGGCAAAAATCTGACAAAGACAACTATTAACTGGAGAGCTTTGGTGTTGAAAATATAAAATATTTTTCAGTTAAGATGTTATAATTTTCTAGCTTTTTAGAGAGGTCTAACAGCTAGCCTAGCTTTCAGAAAAGTGTCTTACATTCAATTATTTACAGCTAAGAAAAGTGGCTTTCTCTTTTGCTTCTTTCGATTTCAAGTTAAGAAGTTAGATCATAGGTTTCACTATTTTTCTTCATACTTAAATTATTAAGACAAAAAAATCTTTTCACATAATATTACAAATACATGAGTACATTCCTATAATTTTTATCAGTCTGCACACACTTTCACAATGTGTTAATGTCTGTCTCATACAGTTATTTCTAATCTTAACAGGGAATTTTAATGTCTTCTTCCATGGCATAAGCATCCCCTTAGTCAGTTGATGCATAATTAACACGGTGGCTTTGGTATGATAAAAAACAATTATTTCCCCTGCTGTGAACATATCGTGCAGCTTCCATTCCATTTTACATTCTATTTCTTTGAAGGTTCACAGAAAGCAGAAGTCACCACAGAACTGTTAATTCTTGTGATAGATTGTACCTAATTACTTAATTATATTGTGTGACTTTGAGAGATTGAAACGGTTAATGGCTTGATCGTTAAGATCATTTGAGGGCTTGTGCCCACTGTAGAGAACTGCAAAGAAGCAGCTGTTCATCTTCAGCCACCAAAGCCCACCCCTTGCTGAATGTGCCTACTAACTAGAATTTGGAGAAGACACCTGTGCTGAGAACTTGCGACAAGATAAAGGTGGTTCAGTTCTTCAGTTACCCCAAGTCAGGGGGGAAGAATGTATCCACAAGAGATACTGGAAGAGGGACTGGAGTGCTGGTGGCTCAAACACTGAGGGGTGAGCCGCTGATGTGCAAAGTACTTGCCCAGGTGGTGAGGGTGAGCACAGCCTTACAGGCTGCAGCTGGGGGTTGAAGGAGATAAGGAAAGTAGCAAACCTTGAGAGCCAGGTACTGTCCCTGTCCTCAGTCAAGTGAACTCAGATGTCACAACTCCCCTGCCAGGAATGTAACAGGCAGCTGTAACCTCTTAGCAGGTGTCAAAGAAGTGTGATTTCATCATTCAGGTGCCTCATGATCCACAGCATTCACTGTGAAACTCCCTGCCACAGGGGAGGTACCTGGGGGTTCCCATATGAACCTTGGTAAGTATAAACCCATCAAACCTCCTCTTTCATGGGTTTTCTCTACCACAGTGATGGGATTTCCCCAAGAACTTGACAGGTTATTCAGTCTGCAATTGCCACTATGACCAAAAGATGTCAAAATTTCAAGCCTTGTCAAGGACTCCAATTGGTGGTGACTTTCCACTCTTATTCCTTCTCTTTCTTTTCCTTATTTCATTCTATCTCTACCTCACATTTACTGTTAATAGAAATCTGTACTATTGACTTTGTTATATGATCTCATTTGAACCTACATTTGGGCAGATACATATCTCAAATGATTTTAATAAGCAGATCATTACATTGACCCATATGATTGATTATTGTATTGCATTATTTTAGCTGATAGTGGATGGTGTAATTTAGCCAAAATAGAAAATTGCTTGGAGATAAGATCAATATCTCTGTATATACCCTCTAGAAGGGCTTTTTATCTTAGGCCTACTAAAGGCCTAAGAAATTCAAGTGTTTTGGGTTTTCCTTGCATGTTTTTTATCATAGATTCTGCTTTGAACCAAATTCCTTCTAGGATTGACTCTCACAGGTCAGTGCAATGCCTACTTAGACACCCATACGGAATTCTGAAAGGAAACAATCAGAACAGGAGATGCAAGAAGATGAACTTTCACAGATGCTCTCCCTGCTTCCAGTACTTTTTGGGTGATTTTTAGATTATTCCTTTGAGAGTCTTATCTTAGTATTTAATAATCACAGACAGACGCTTCTTCCATGTCTTTTTCTAGTGATTTTTGTCAACTCTGTCATCTACTAGAAATCTACAACCTTGTGGCAGGGTAATTACATCTCAGTTACAAATCACAAAATAAATCCCTTGCTTTCAGAAATACCATTTAATTTCTATTGAAGCTTTTTTTATTCTTTTATTGGAGGATACCATGAATATCTGATCAGATTAGTTCTTCATTTTTTGGTCTTGTATGTTATTCATTCTATTCAAATTACTTGATGACTAACAGAATTGTCTTACTTCTTTCCTCACATTTGCTTATTTTCCATAGCATTCACTGTTCTGTAAATACACTTCTCATACCTAAGCTGGTTCATAACTCTAATTATCCTAGATGTCCTTTGCTGAAAATTCCCCAATTCTACTAATCTGGTGCATTGTATAGAAAGCAAATATTAAACTGATATTTCTCACTTTATTGCTGCAGTCAAATGTAGAAAACTGGACAGTAACACAAATTTGTTATATTTCAGTGTATTGAGTTTGTACATCAAAGTTTTGGTAGTGGAAGGGGCTAGAGGTGTGGCTTCTGTGGGAAACTACAAGAAGCTTCCCCCATGTCCAATAGAACCAATGCCAGCCAGCTCCAAGAGGGATCCACTGCTGGCCAAGGCTGAGTCCATCAGTAATGGAGGTAGCACTACTGTGGTAACATATATAAGAAGGGGAAAAAGTTGCTGCACAACTGAAGCCGCAGAGAGGAGTGAGAATATCTGAGGGAAATAGCTTTGCACAAGCCAAGGTCAGTGGAGAAAAGGGGAGAAGATTCTCCAGGTGCCAGAGCGGAGATTCCCCTGCAGTCCATCCTGAGGCAGCTGTGCTCCTGCAGCCCATGGAGGTCCATGGTGGAGCAGAGATCCACCTGCAGCCCTTGGAGGACCCCACACCAGATCAGGCAGATGCCCAGAGGAGGCTGTGACCCTGTGGCAAGCCCACACTGGAGCAGGCTCCTAGCAGGACCTGTGGCTCCATGAAGAGAGCAGACCACTGTAGAATGGGTTTGCTGGCAGGACTTGTGACCCTGGGGAGATCCTCGCTGGAGCAGCCTGTCCCTGAAGGACTGCACTCTGTGGGAGGGACCCACACTAAGAGAGTTCATGAAGAACAGCAGCTCATGGGAAGGATTCAGGTTGGAGAAGTTTTTGGAGGGCTGTCTGCTGTGGGAGGGACCCCATGCTGTAGCAGGGGAATTGTGTGGGGAAGAAGGAGAGGCAGAGAAAAGGTGTGATTCTGTGACTGCAACCCCCATTCCTCTCCTCCTGTATCACTGCAGCAAAGGAGGTAAAGAAAATCTGAAGCTGAGCCCAGGAAGAAGGGAAGGGAACGGGGGAAGGTGTTTTTTAAGATTTGATTTTATACCTCATTACCCTACTCTGACTTGACTGGCAATAAATTAAAGTAATTTTCCCCAAGTCAAATCTATTTTGCCCATGACAGTAATTGGTGAATGATCTCTCTCTGCCCATATCTCAACCCACCAGCCTTCTGTTAGGACTTTTTCTCTCTCATGTGCAGCTGAGGAGGGCAGTGATAGAATGGCTTAGGTGGGTACCTGGCATTCAGCCAGGGTCATCCCACTGCATACAGTTGGCTTCATTTTTGCTTCTACATGTCACCCTCCATTACGTGAAGGGGAAAGTAATATGCTTCTTTAATTTTTGCAAATTATCCTTTCTAGGCATTCAAACTACTGAATACTGAATAGGTCATATTACAGTGGTTCACCAGTGTAATTTAGTATACGTCTCATGCATGCTAAGAAAGTACACATGGAGAAAAAATGTAAACTGAATTAAAAAAAATCAAATTAAGCAAAGGATGGTGTCCTTCAAGGGTAATAGTTGAGTTTTAACTTCCTATTTTATTTATGTTCCATTTAGATGAAAAAACTACAGCTGCTGTTGAAATATTTTACAAATATTGATTCATCTGTACCTTAGTTAATTAAGTATTATGAAAAATGAGAGTGTGGTGATCTTCCAGTTAGAGCATATACTCTCACTTAAATTATAGAGTTTACTCTCAGTGACAAAGGTGACATAATTAGGAGGAACTAGAATCCAGAACTTCTCAGAAAAGTCCCGTTTTATTCCTACAATACAAATGCATAATATTTTTAGAACTCCTTGGTGTGCAACAGTCCTCAGATTGTTTCTAGATTCAAAATCTAGATTTCTAGGCTGCTTCTAGATTCAAAACTTCATTGCAGCCCTGCTGAAGCTGCCATTCAAACTACTCTAAAAGTCAAGGTCAAAATGATGGTTTCTGTAATTACGTGAGGCTGCACTTTGCTAATGCAATTACCTAGTAGAGAGACCAAGTAAGGTTGCAGGTGCAATTTCTGATTGAATCTATTATTTTCTATGACTCAATTCCTGGCTACCTAAGATAACTCCTCTTTCTCAAGGACATATTAAGTTTGAGTGTAATTGAACAGCTGGAGCCAGGGGCTTTCTCATATGGACAAATACAAGCTGCTCGAGGTGTAGTCTGCAAGGGATACTTCCATTCTTATCTCTCTCCTCCTAATCAGCTATAACCTAGAAATAGCTTTTCTACTTTCTCATTGTTTTGGTTGAAGATATTTTGGGGAAAAGGAGTAGGAGATAGTTACATGGGTATGAGTTAATTCTGCAATGCATTAGTTTAATATATCAGCTTAAAACCAAATACAATACTATTTTCTATATATGAATTTCTTTTCTTTTCTTTTTTAGTATAGGGGTGTGAGAGACTGGAGAAAATGATTGCTGGCTCAAAACATCTGAAGCCAGGGGCAGCAGGGCAGTTCTGCCTGGGTAGAATGGTGTTCTGCTCCACACCCCACCTGTGGAACCTCTAGTCCAGCTCAGGATGGCTGTCAGTCATTGGCACACCTGAAGCAATGCCCCACATGCCACCCCAGGAGCACCAATCAAGTCCCTGAAATATGGGTATGCCAGGTTGGATGGGTAAGGTTTGTTAAGTCAGTGCTTGGTGAAATGCCTTACTCTGATTGAATAATTTTGTCTTAATATTTTGCCAGATTTCTTGTCTTCTAAAGTTTGTCAGCAAAGTTTGTTTTTCACCTCCTGTGAACATTGTTGCGTATCTTCCCTGCATCCAATTCAGGGAAGAGTACCACCACAAGTACTGCTTAAGTAAACTTGCTAAGTGAAGACAGGGACTCAACAAGGGGTAAGGTGTTTTTAGAGGGGAAAAAGAGTGAAGTGTATCATTCCATTTGAGCAGGAATGGAATGTATCCTGCTTTTTTAATGGCTTTAGAATTCCAAATATAGTTGCAGCAAAATGATGTCTCTAAATGTAGTCACAGAACCAACACCAATGAACTATTTCATACCCATGTGTGTACAGTGGAAAATGGAATTTCAATTATTACTCTTGACATCTTATTAAACTTTTTTATTTTAATATTTTTTCTCAACTTCCCTGTCCTAATACTCACAATAGAAAATTTTTCTTCCTTGTATTTTTTTTTATTTTTGACAGGATGGAATTCAATTATTATTTTTATATTGAACTACTCTATTGTTATAAACTACCTTCTTCTTTCTAAGCTCAAAGCATGTATTTAGGTGAAGGCATTCATATCCTTCAGAGACATTTTTGTGATACTTTATATTTGACTGGCAGTGTAGCACAACAGTGATTGAGCAATATAAACAAACAATAACAATAAATTTCAGTGAAACTGAGTCTCAGTAGTAGCAAAAATGTATTATTGCAGGTTGATAATTGACACAATTGATTCATTTAGTTATTCTGAATTCTAGACACATTTATAAGTATTTTGAATCAAATCTTACTTTAGGTATGCTACAGAAAAAAATCCTTTGCTTATACATGTCAGTGCAAGAAGTCCTCCAGTAGAGTACTTTTGAATACATATTTAGGAAGACAGAGACAAGTTCTAAAAGACAGAACTATGCTTGAAATGTTGCTGTAGTGTTTCACCAAACAAGGATCTAAACAATCTTCCAAGCCCTGGAAATAGAGTTAAGTAATAGCCTCAAGGAAGCAAAACATCTTGTGAGCAATCCTGTTTTGCTTTAACCATCAATCTCAAAACACTTCATGTGCAACTACCGATAAAAACTAACCATTCACCATGTAGTACCCTTGTAAGAGAAGACATGAACCACTTTGCAAATGTCTTTCTGGATCCTCTTACTTTATGGCAGAGTGTTTAGATGGCAGAAGGATTCATGGAAGTGACGGTTGTATAACGCCCTCCAAGAGAGAGAAAACTCTAGCTTCTCACCTGTTAAAGGACCTAAGATTTGTCAAAATAAACAATATGACACTCCAGGTAGACCCACTGCCACTGGGACTTGGGATGAATCTCAGGTGGTGTCTTTGCAAGGCACCTTTTCTAACTGCTTCACCTTATAAGACAGACTGGGGCAAACCTAAAGTAAGCTCTGTTACTGAAATTGAATTTTTTTTTAAAGGCTAGCATTACAAAATTAATATTTTAGCTTTTGTTCTGAATAATTCCCCCACATGATTGAACCACTATACAATCTATACTGGGAAAGAAAGCTACGTATTTGATTGTTATGATATTAGCCAGACCTGAAGCAGAAAAATATATTTTACCATCAATTAATTGTCTTCAAAACTAAAGTAATAATCAAAGACTTATTCTGTTTGCAGCAAAAGACACTCTACCTAGATTTTGAATCATGTTCTGTGGTATCCAGAATNATGTTATAGCACGCTGTAATAAGATAAAGTTAAGCTCTTATGTGTTATACTTAGAAGAAGCAGTACAAGAGTATTTGCCTTACACATTCAATAGTATTAGATACCACACAGGACTATTAATGTTCCCATTTTGACCTCATAAATATATTCAGGAAGCAAATCATCGCTATTAACACACCCACTTTCTGTTCCTCACTTCCCAAACAGATTTGGCTTAGTGTGAATGTAGGATGGGATAATTTGACTTTTGCAATCACAGCAGACAGCTGTGAGTGATACATGACATGAAAATGAATTATCTTTGCTCTGCTCATTGAGAGCAGAGAGTGCTGTGCAGTCATTATGCTGTGTTGTAGTCTGTACCTGACAGGTATGGAGTGCAGAAAGATAAAATAAGCTTTTATACCAAGTTTTATTAACTATTCTTATGCATACAGAAAAATAGCTTTATATAAATACCATGCTCCTTAATTTCCTTTCTTTCTCTCCCCTCTCTCCATTCGTCATCACTGTGAGATAATTCCACCATGCTCCCAGTCATTCAGACTTAATAGAAGAGTGCTAAACTTGACCCCCCTTTTCCCCTTCCACCCACCTCTAGAATGTTGTTAAATGTCACTAGTTATTCCTCAGTAAGATGAAGAAGCTATATAAATTCTTTTCTACTTCAGCTGTTACAATTTTGATAATTTATCAAAACTGTCTTATCATCTCTCCTCTCACCTGATTCTGCTTCCTTTTTTTTCCTCTTAGGCTTTACACTGCAAGATTTCCATTCCACTTATCAGATATTTTTCTCAGCTTAGCCTCATTATTCCCCTTCAAATATTGAGCTCCGATTTCACTGATTTTGGAGACTCTATGCGGCTTCTTTGTGAGATATAACCTCCCTGTAACAACTTGTCACTTCTATATATTCTATCCCAAGCTGCCAACTGTTGCTTGGAGTTCAGTTCCTTCTGCTCCCTGACTCCTTCACTTTCTCTATCTTTTTCTCTTTGGAGGAATCTACAATTTTGCGATTCAGCACATTCTCATTCTTTCCTCTTCTCTGAGCCCTTAAATCTTGGCTCATTTACACGAGAAATATTTTAATTATTTTCTAATGCATTTTACTTATTCTGAGCTTACTCTGTCTCTCAGGTATGGATTTGAACAATTTGTGAGACTTGTCTTTTGTTGCAAACTCCAGTTATGAATAAGGGCAAGCCAGTATGGTTTTGTGGACTTGTGTGTCACCATCTGAGTCCATGAGCTATGCTTGGCAACTGTAGTTTGAATAATTGTTTGACTTACAGCATAGTAAGAGCACAGAAACTTTTTTTCTCCTGGGTGCTTTTTGATGAGTTTTGAAAAAAATCAACAGCTTTCATAATGCAGTAAATATGACAAGGGGATACCTGTAAACACATTCATTTCAAATCTGGGTGTCCATAGATAGGTTCCTAAAATCTGATGTAGACAGTCACGTGAGAAATCTACTCTGAAGCACCGAGTAGTCACATCTTAAGGTGACTGCCTGACCCTGGCATATCTGGTTTCTCTTTGAGTGCACCCCATGAATTTGTGTGACCTACCAGCCACCAGAAAGACCAGCCAGCCTGACCAGCCCATGCCAACATTTGTATCTGCTCCTGAGCAGACCCTGGAGAATATCTGATTTCCAAACAAAACACTCTGATATGCTGCACTGAAAGCAGCTTTTGCATTAGCAAGTGTGTGTGTGAGCCTGCATATTTGTTTTATGTATTTCTGTCTTGAGTGTGCTGCTATTTGTGACTCAGCCACACATCGTGGTCCTCAGCATGGTGTGACCATTCTGTCAACAACAGGTGGGGGAGGGTAAAGGTTTTGTCTCCTCTCCATTTATTCTGTTTTGGTTCCTGGGGCACAAAGATGGTGCTTCTAGTTTATTTTGCCACCAGCCAAGCTCTCTTTCTGTCATGTGGATCTGCAAAGGGGCAGATCCTTCTACATTTGTCCAACCACACACCCTGGTGTGAGGACTGCAGCATATGCATGGGACATGCCATGGGTGGTGCAGGAGTAAGTTACCAGTCAGATGGAAGTAATTTTATGCTTTCTCAGAAGGAAAACAAATGACAGATCTAGCTGTGCCTGACACTGCCTGAGCACCAGAGACTCTCTCTCCCTCCAGGGAACTTCAGGTTAATGAGATGGAAAATGCAGTCAGCAGATTCCATGCCATCAGAAACCACCAAACTTGCACAAACTGCCCCCATATCTCTGAACTGTGCCTTCTTTCTAAAGCTAAAGCGCTCTTAATACCACATTCTTAACTCAGTACTGATCTGATTTTTAATATCTTCACTCTGCCCTTCACACTAATAATATTTTTAAAAGAAAAAGCAGAGGAGGTTGTCTCAGATACTGAAGTCTCTACAGTAATTTTCAGGCAGAAAATCAAATTGCCTGTGGGCTGTAGATTTTCATAGTGTGTATAGCAGAGGTCACCTTTAACATTAAGGGCATGAATCTCGTTTTCCCTCCATCATTTGAGCTCTGGTGTAATGTCATTAATAACTTCAGCAGGTTCACACTGACTGATCTGTGGGGTTACCGAGACTATTAATTTGCCCCAGACCCTGTATTAAAAGTGTAACTAATGGCA
>VZUA01025686.1:29748-45383 GCA_013401035.1 Horornis vulcanius | reverse complement strand
TTTCCTTCCTTTTCCTTCCTTCCTTCCTTCCTTCCTTCCTTCCTTCCTTCCTTCCCTGTGCTTAGACCCCACAGTCCTGGGTGGCACTGACTGTGATGATGAAGTGGACCTTCATTCTGTATTGAAGGCTGATGCTAATTCCTCTTCCCCATTAAGAAACTGCCACCAAAGAGCAAACTTATTTCCTTGTGTTTTGACAGAAGATGAACAATTGCATTTGCAGAAGCAATTTGGGAGAGTGTCAAAGCTGTCAGCAGAACCAGAGGTGTGCTTTCACTGTGTGTTCATGTACAGAAGCTGTGCATTTTGAAAGTATCAGCTTCTTCCTTCCCTAGTATGTCCATGTGATCTGGTATTTGTAAAAGGATGGGCATGTACAGGACTGCAAGGAGTGACTGCAAGTCACTGGCCAGACTCCTTTTTTTTTTTTTTCCTAGCTTTAGAGGTGAGAGGATTCTCAGTGGCTGCCAGCAGGTTTATCTTCAGGACAAATGGCTGGGGGATAGATTCTGATCCCTTGGTGCCTTGTGCCATCTGGGGTCCTGTACATCACTGCAGAAGAGACTTCAAAGTGCCACCATTTTGATCTGGTGGCATTCTGCAGGGCCCAGTGAATGTCTCCACGTGGTGCCGGTCTGGTTTTCTTTTTAAATGAACTGCTTTAGTATGGTGCTGTACATGAAAGGACTTCACCAGGATTGCTGGGGCCATCAGTTCAGCTTGGTCTCCCTTTTGGTGTGTGGTACAGGACATCTTTGTTGAGAGGTGATCCTATCCCTCTCTTTGCTGCAGGTGACAGTGGAGCAGTTTGGGTCGTTCACTCATCCTAGGGAAGTTCTCAGCAAGTGGTTGTGCACAGGGGAGGGTGGATGTGTTGTGCTTGTTTTGAGGTATGTGTCCAAAGCGAACTGTGCTTGCTCTGGAGCTGACACATTTGTGGCAGCAGACAGGGCTGGGGGGTGTGATTGATTTGGCTAAACACATGGAGGACGAGGGATGAGGTCCTATTTTTCCATGGCTCTGTGAGTCAGGCTTCTTGGATTCCACTCCTAATCCTGCAACTACCCTCTGTGACCACAGCCTGCTCACACAACATCTTCATGCCTCAGCCATCCTGTTGATAAAAAAGGACTGCAGCTTTTTGCTGTATTGTGATGATGATAATAAAAATCAAAATTATTTTGAGGTCCCAAGCTGAAAATGCTTATATAAAAGTAAAACGTATTATTATGTTCTGTTGAAAACCAAAAAAAAAATTGTTTTTAATTTTGCATTGTTTGAGCAATCAGCTTTTTGCAGGAATACAGATGAAGATCACAGCTTTTCACATCACTTGAAAGAGACAGTTGGTAACAGCACATACGTTAGAAAATTCAAGCAGTCATTTCCACAGAAAATACTTCATATTTTGCCCTTTTATCTTTCCTTTTCAATTCTGAGTTTCTTCTTGGCATGCCCTGCAGATAATATCCCTGCCTGAAGACATGCCCCCCCTTCCCAATACCCAAATTTTCATTTTCTCACATCAGTGGCTGTATATTAAGGAGTGGGTGGTAGAGGGAAGGATATTATTTGACAGATAATATTGTAAATTCTGTCTAATATGGTTTGTATATGGAAACAGTAATAGCTACTGCTGCTGTGGTTTTGTTGCTGCAGGGAAAATGCAATAAATAGGACTTTCAGAGAAAGATCTGGCAATGAAGAAAGGCCTTGGGATTTCATTTGTTCCTCCTGTGCTACCACTAAATCTCCCTTCCCGTGTTACTGAAATAAAACAGATCTAAACAGATCCTGGCATTCCGTGGATGTACCACACGAAGACAATGTACAAGGATACTTGTTCCCATTCAAATTCATCTGTATGATCCTTTGTGGAAAACAGTAGCATGGTGTTTTATAATACCTTCCATTTCAGCTTGTCAAAGCACTCTCCAAAGACATGAGCTAGCTCATTTTTATTCTTCTGTGTGGTAAATT
This sequence comes from Horornis vulcanius, assembly GCA_013401035.1. Lineage (NCBI taxonomy): Eukaryota > Metazoa > Chordata > Aves > Passeriformes > Scotocercidae > Horornis > Horornis vulcanius. The sequence continues at coordinate 43,403 of VZUA01025686.1, read as the reverse complement.
AGTATTATTGTTCTCCTTTAACAGGTAAAGGAGATGGGATGCTCAATAATCACTGTGAAAGCCAGTAGCAAAATGGAGAATGTACGTTTCTGCCCTTGTTTGCTTTATCCATTGGGCTGTACTTCTGCCTTGCAACCATAGCAGTGTCTGCCACTGCACATCATTTATTGGTTCCCTTGCCCACAGCTCCATGTTTTCCTTATTTGCTTTCATCAAGGCAGTCAAAGCATGTCAAAGACTGCAGAGAACATATTAAGGAACAAGACTGTAAAGGAGTAAGATGCAGCTTCATGGCTTCTTGAAATAAAGGAATGCATTTTTTGTGTGCCTTGGCAGTTCAAAAAGGAAACAAGCTGATAACTCTTGCTCTCCTTCCTTTGTATATATAGGCTGTGTTCCTTGAGATCCTTGGAGGAAGCTGCTCCATGCCTTCCAAAGCTGCTTGGATACATGGTGTGGTAACACATCATAAATTCTGCATTTTATTACAACACCTTTTCCAGAATCACTGAGGAATATTTGATTAGCCAGAAAGTCATATAACATAGGATGGAGACGTCATGAGTGTGTTTATGAACGGGTCACTTTGCTTTTCTCTGCCTGTCCATTGCTGCATGTCTGAAGGTAGGCAGAGAGAGGGCAGTGGGCTTTCTCAGCTGGTTCAGAGATCTTTGTGGTTACCATGTGTCTCATTTTCCACAGGGATGCTTGTATTTTTGTGCAATGCCAAGGTGCTTTTCAGTGAAGCATTTTTGAAGGTGCAGCCAAGAGTTGCTCCTTAAGCCTCAAAACTGTTCTGGTTCAGGTAGGGCTTAAACAGGTGAGTTTTTTTTTTAACAGAGTTGGCCTGTTACTGTTGGAATGAGCTGCAGTATTTGCACATTTAAGGCAAATTCATATCACAGATTGGACTCTCCAGAGTTTTATGCCAGAACTTAATCTTTCTCTCCTCAAACATGAATGTTACCTGTCTATTGTTTAGTCTTTCCAGAGTCTCTTAACATGACCAGTGCCATATCCTCAGTTGTGAATCTCTGCATAATCTGAGATGTACAATATCTCTGACTGCCTTCTCTACTTTCTTGAATCCACTCATTGGGAAAATCTCACAGTGACCAAATATATTTGTTTTAATAAACAAATCTTTCAGCACCTCTGATCTTCTCTCTAGCTGTGGTTTTCCTGATGACCACCTCTATTCGCTGGGTAACAATATGCTGCTCCTTCTGTGCCTACCTGAAGTTTGGCCCTTTAGGACTTTTGAGGATTGGAAGTCAGTAGAATAAAATAAATTGAGAGATGATATGCAGTAACCTAATTTCTGCCTAAGATAATTAAACCAAATTTTATTTCTCTGACTACAGTGTTACAAAATACTGTGAGAGTTTTCAAAGTGTCTTCAGAAGCCCCCAAGGTTTGTTTTTTCTTCTGATGATCTCTGTCCAAGGAGGCTCATTTGCTGCCTTTAGTCAGGGCTTTTCTTGTGAGAACTTCTTCTGCTTTCTATCTGCAGTGCACCATCTGGACACTGGCTCTTCTCCTGACTTGCAACATTTGAACCTGGGAAATCCTTCAGTAGAGGCAGCTGTGATCTGGCTAGTCCCCAACTCTTGCTGACAGGGTCACTTTCGTCGGTTTTTTAAATTTCACTCTCTGGAAAGGGTTGACTGCCTTCACTGACAAGTCTGAAAGATCATAACCATTGTTTTTAGTGTTGTGGCTGATCATTTTCGGATGGCACCCTGTCCACCCTTGGATCATTTACCCCTTCTCATGGCTGGATTGAAGAGTGACTAATTCAGCCTGCTGGTGCTGAGTGCACCTGTGTAAGGCTCTACAGCTGCACCTTGTGTCTACTCCAAATTTTTGCTCATCCTAGTATGTGACTGGTTGCAGAAGGGTTAACTAGATGCAGGCTTAGTCTATTCATACATGAGATTCGGAGACCCAGATGGTGTGCTTAATTACTCTGGCCAGCTCTGGCACCATCCCACTCCTGAGGGAATTAAATGAGGAATGGTGTGTCAGAGACTGTTCCTTTCCTTTCTCCCTAGAGCACTTTACAAGCTCCACAACAGATTAGGCCTGGCTCAAACATCCCCAAGACAAAGTGGCTTTTGGGTGCTGGCTGGTCCTTAGGTTCCCCACTGGGCTTTTACACACTCTGTGTGCCATCAGGGCTGCTCTGGGAGTGCCTCATTACAAGTGACTCCAGGACACCATTTTCTTTTCAGGAGCAGAAAAATTCCAATCCATGAGCATGGCTGTAATGCTCACAGCTCTTAGAGCCTCAAATACATGATCAGAGCTTGTTCTACAAGGTTTATTTTTAATCCTGTCTCCCTGTCCCTTGGTATCACATGCATGGAAACACACTATCTTGGTGGCTTGCTTAGCAAGATACCTACCTTTGGCCAGAACTTAGAGGGCTGATCCCCATTTGCTGTCAGGAGGGAAAACTCGAACCACATCCACAGGATGTACAGTCTCTATTTTTGCTTCTTGTGCGTCTCTGCAGAGCGAGGCTGAACATCAGAGGGATGCAGATTCCCCATGGCAAGGTACGAGCCAATTCCAGACGGTGCAGCCCAGCTTTCCCAAGGAGCTATGGCCTGGCTGCAGTGGTTGAGTGCAAGCTGGGCTCTTGCTCGCAGTGCCAGGCCTGGTAACCAGCTGTTAGGAGGAAGCTGGCTGTTCTTGACTTAGCAGAACAACGACCAACACACATCTGCCTTGATGTACTTCCCACATTCGCTCTTCCCATATCCAATGGGAGTTTTAAGTGATACTTATGATAGAGAATTAGTTTTTTTTTTTTTATCAGGGGCTGGTGCAGTTAGTATTGCATTAAAGATTAGCACGGTACTTGAAATTTGGAAATCCGGTTTTCAGACTGAGCCTGGGAGGCATTCTGTATTTGGCAAAGATTTGTCATACTTGCTTTCTGGTCTGAAATAAAGCTTTTTCATTTTTTCTTTTCTTTCCTATCCTATCCTTTTAAGTAAGAGCAAAGTTAGTTATTAATTCCTGAGAAAAATAAAAGAGGAGGGTATGTCTTTTAGGTAGTGATGGTTTTCTTAAGCTGTTTTTCAGTGGTAATGGCAGATGTTTGAAAGTTGTGATTTAAGGCAGTAATGCTCCTCACTGGAGAATGATGTATGGCCTTTTTCCAAAGGAAATTTGGTTTGATTTTACCACACTATTAAAACTGAAAATCACATACGAAGCCTGTACTGTTGAGTGTTTTTCCTGGGCTTTAGTGTGCCTCTCAGAAATGAAGCACTGTACGTGAGTGAATTAACTTCACTCTTCAGTCAACTAGGTGGGCCTCAAAAGAGCTTTAAAAGCACAGGCTGTTTTTCATATGGCTTGAAAAACTTAAGGTAGGAAAAAAGTGTGTCCCATAGTGCCTGCTATTCCACCAGTCAAAATGCCCTTGTTGCCTGGGGAAATGCACTGAGCTCTAGAAGTCGAGGGCATGAATCCTATTTCCAGGTCTGTACTTCACAACTCCTATTTAGTGTGACTGGTGCTGAGCAAGCTGGAGTTTGAGAGATGCAGTTTGTTATGGAAATTGTCGCCACTGGGGAACAGCACAGGGCCATGATCCAACAGCGACTGATTTTTATTTGACCAATTTAAGGGGTTTGAAAATCCCACGCTGAATGTGTAGAGCAGGGATTTTAGTAGGAGAATTACCACAGCCCCTGAGGATGGCTGTTCTCCACAATAGTGCCTCAACTGAGGTCAGATGCAGACCCAAGTCTCCAATCTCCTCAGAAACTGCCACTAACGAGTTTGCACACTTCTCAAACAAAATTTGGTGAGAGCACCTTCCTGGTGTTTAGCCAACTAGTTTCTCTATTTTTTGGATGCTGTATGTCCCTGTGGCTTTGAGAGTATCTCTTTTGATATTCTGCTTCTTTCTCATAAAGTGACCAGATGTAGACCCTGTAAAAAAGTAAATGGAGTAACCCATATTGCATTTGAGTGTGAGTGCCAGCGTTGTCTTGAGCCACTCCTGTACTTTGGTCCATGCCTGCCCTGAGGGTCTCCTGGTTTGCTACAAGGACATGAGAAAGGGATGCTTTTCAATAGCATTGTCTGAACTGTAAGGGAACAACTGCAGGGCCTTGGATGCCAGTGCAGAAGGTGGACATCTGTCACTTCAGGCACAGGTTTCTGGCTTTATCCTCTGCAGGCTGGTCAGCTGGGTGCAGCTGCACCCTGAGTGGGACAGGCAGGGTGGCTGTGAGGGGTGTATACAAGCCAGCAGCCTCATTCCCTGTCACAGAGAGCCTGGGAGCCTTTTGCAGCCAGCCCTGGAAGGTGATAATCATGAGAGGGATAATGGCTTGTTTCGGGTTAACAGATCCTGACAGCCTAATTTCCCCTGGTGAAAATAAAAGGGAATAAATCTTACAAATACTGTAAAATCAATAGCTAGCAGTGAAGGGGATGACAACAAGACCCTATATCCACAGCACATTTTTTTTGTGAATTGTTCATTTCACTTTCATGTGGATGGGTTCCCTGTGGCTTTGCTAGAGCCATGTAATCCTCCATTCTCCTTTCTGTCATGCCTATCTCTTCAGTGCTTGTGTTTTACTTGCCTCTAAGTAAGGAATCTTAAGCCCTGAGCTTGTTGGAGGGAAGTGCTGCCTTGCTGGGGAAAGATCCACTGTGCTCTCACATCTTGGAGGCTGCTCTCTTCTTTTCTCACTGACATGCACAGCTAACCTGGTTACCGGTCTTTGTCTGTAAATAGTTAACCATATCCTGATCCTCCAAGATAATCCAGCCATGGATGCCTTTGCTCACTGCTCCATGGCTGTGCTCTCCAGAAGACCACAACCTCTGCTATTGACCTGAAATATTGACAGAGTTACCACTGGATTTTTTTGCATTCCCAAGGTCAGGGTTTAGGATTTGTGCACTGAGCAGCCTGAAGCTTCTCTAGATAAATCTGCAAATCCACTGAGGATAGTCTGCAATGAGTTGTGATTGGCAGCATTGCAAAATTGGAAGATCATTAAATAGGAAGCAGTAAAACAGAGCTGTGGGAGCCTTGCTGGTACACACTTCACAGGCAGAGGCACAAATGTCTCTCTGCACAGAGTAAGCTTGGGGGGACCTCAAGCTCCAACCTTGAGGAACTCCTGGCTCCTTGGGCTAGCAGGAGCATGGACTGAGCAGTCCTTCCATAGCAATCTTGAGGAATAAAGCTTGGGATAGAGTGTTTTCTTGCTATTTGATTACTCGTGAATGAAGATTAGTGGGATGAATGGTCTCTAATCTATACTCTTGAGGACCCTACTTTAAAGTCAAGGTGAATGAACTGCATGTTTCCCAATTTTCAAATAGTAAAGTATATTTCGGTTGGTAAAAACTGTGGAAAAAAGTTATGATCCTCTCAGAGCTAAGAATCACATAACAAGGATTTAGGAGAAACCTCTGTGAGGGTTTAATCCAACCTCTCAATGATAGGGCTTTGGCTCTTTCCTGTCAAAGTATTTACTCGTTTTGCTTAAAGTTATGTACTTCCCTAGAAGGAAAGAAAATTCTCACTTTCTTTGCCTTCTGGATGCAGACATTTTTGGGCAAAGCCAGGTGAACTCTTTTCCTCAACCTGTTCCAGTTTCCCACTTCCTCACTGCTGAAGGACACTCAGAGACAATCAGGTTCTCTTATGTCAGGGCACTGTCCAGGTGAGGCACTGCCTTGATCTCAAACTCCTGCCTCTGAAACAGGCTTCCTCTGTGATGTTGAACTTGTTACCTCTTAACTCCAGTATTTTTTCTGTCAGGTGGCTCTTTCCTTCTGTTTCCCTTTTCTGTCTCTTTATCATGTAGCTTTTAGACTGTTCAGGCTCACTGTCATCACTCTCTATGTAAGGTGCCCATTCAGTGCTATTCTCTACTTTGCTGGCATTTCTGTTATTACATGTAGAACAAAAGTACTGGTGGGAAAAACCTTGTGAGGGTTTTTCCACTGACAGTTGATGTTCCCTTTGAGATTTTCTTCCCCTGCCACCTGTTCTGTGTTCTGTTATCCCCTCTCTTCCCCTGTGTATTTACCATTTATAGTGCTGATGACTTGGTGCTATGTGTTTTCCTCTCCTATTACCATCCAGGGGCTGTGGGGACACTTTGCATAAAGTAACTTGAACTGAAGTGTATTTTTAAGAAGCAGAGATATCACCTTTGGTGTTACATCATGCACACAGAGACTAAAATTGCTTTCAGAAAGGGCTGGTCATTTGCTGCTTGCTGTGGGCTTTTCCTCCCCTTGGAATAAGAGAGAATCTCCATTCCCCTTCTGCCACTAGGAATTCTGCTGATTTCAAGTGGTACTGAATGAAAAGCAGCATTAGTGAATTTATGCATGGAAGCCTAATTTAAATTGTACAGTTAGTTATGTTTCCTCGTAGAACTTTTTGGTGCAAAAGAATCAAGAAATGGATGCATTAGAGTTCTACTTTCAATTGTGAAAGGTAAACAAAAATTAATATGCGGTAGGCAGTCTTTGTTTACAGACAAGAGTCAAATATCAGGCTGGGCAGAGAATCCCCTAGTGACTTCTAGTCATAGTACACATTTTCCTCTGTTGGAGTAACTGATGAAATAATCATAGTCATTAACAATAGTGATAATAGGTGGTTCACATGTAGGATTTTTCAGTCAAAGATTACGGCACTCCCTTCTTACTGATATATTGCTAAGATATTTGTTAGAAGATGCATAAGCCCATGACAGTAAAATGCCTTTCAGATGTCCTTCAGCAAATAGTCAGTGCCAGCCCTTGGAAATGGGATCACTAGTGATGTACTTCAGTGGTTACAGAGATGGTTTTGTGTAGGAAGGATCTACTGGGTGGGAAAATGAATCTGTAGTCATGAAGGTAAGGTATCACTCGGCATCCTTGGGAGAACTGGGCCCTCTTTTTTCTGTGCAGACCACGGAAAATGAAAATGTTATCCTTGTGCCAAAGGATTTTTCATGTTAATGGAAGTGGCAGGAGGAAAAATAGAGGTACATAATTGGAAGTAGACCTCTTGACTTTGCACATCTCTGTGAGATGTATGCAGGTGAACACTTGTGCATTGCTGATGATAGTCCATCAGAGTTGTGTACTGGGAATAAAGCCTCCCTGGATGTATTTGGCTTTAATTCATGGAGAGAGGGCTGAAAGTAGTGCTTTTGATAAAACTAACTTGGAGGACTCAATCTTCCCTTCTGCTTTGGGGTCCTGCACCCCACGATCAGCAGGCTGGCATGGCAAGAGGTGGTTGCTAAGCTTGTCTAAGGTATCATGAGGCATAACAGAGGTCATGACTGTGCTGCAAATGTGTGGGAAACTAGGACTGTGAAGGGACAGCTTGGGGGAAAATGGCATAGTGTGAGTCTCACATTTGCTCTCTGAAACTTGGCAGATGTGTGGAAGTCATTTGTCTTGAGTCATTCATCAGGTCAGTGACAGAGTCAGAAATAGAATCCAGGTCTTCTGATTGCTAGAGCCAACACCGTATCTCCAAAACCATATTGCCTCTTAAAAGTTACTTCAAAAGTAAGCAAAGGGCCAAGGGACCTTTCACTTTCCTACCCAGACAGCTCTTTGAGGTGGCCAGGCAGGTGCTTTTGAATCATGGCTGTATATTCAAAATCTGTGGCAGGTCCATTTTCAATAAGAGTTAAAAATGAGTTTTTCATGTGGTGAGGATCTTTTGCTATGGCAGGCAGAGGCAGGACCGTGATGCTAGAGATAAAATGAGTTCTCTCTTTGCACTGCAGCTTTCAAGGTGACCTTGTTAAAAAAAACCCCACCTTGAATGTAAATCAGGAGGCCTTATGTATTTGTTTATGATATAGGAAATGCAGTTTAAATATGTGCTTTACAGACACCTAAGAGAGAACCTCTAGGAACCTTCTGCAGGTGTGTTGACTCATACACTCTTCAACATCACTATGTAAAATCATGCAGACCTCACTGGTGTGGAAATTAGGCCTTGGGAAGATTTGTTAAGCAAGAACCTGAGCCTAAGCCCTCTGAATTCAATCCTCTGGGGTTTCAATCAGACCCTGTCTGCCTTTTTCCTGCTTCTCACCCCTACATTGTGTTCCAACTGCAGCTGTGACCTGTGTCTTGCTGTGGATCTCCTGCAATTTTTTCAGGCTGTGTGCTGACCATAATCCTTTTCTGAGGAGACTGCCTTCACAGAATGTGTTTTCTCTAGCATGACACTTCTCTATACAGCATCTTTTCCTTTTAGGCCTCCCATACATTCTTAAGGAAACCTGGCTGCAGGCGAGTGTTAGGTAAAGCATGAATAATGGTGGTTGCAATTTAAAGGGTCTTGTAGCTTTGCCATATTGATAAGTGCACCAGCGGTAAGTGGGCACCATGAGGATGCCACTACAGGCGAAGGAATACAGAAAGTGATTTTTCTTTTAGCAATGATATTGTGCTCAGCACTGTTTTCACATCAGCTGTGGGGTGTTCAGTGCTGCCTGGTATCAGCTACCTCCATTGCAAGGTAGCAGAGGCTGAGCACAGCCTGCAGGCACCCTCCTGCCATGCTACATCATATCTGGGGCTGTTAGGGGTGGGCAAAACCTGTTCAGTTCAGGTCTCCTTTGCCACATCCTGTGCATCCATAAAACACCGGACATTTGAAGATTTTGGCTTGGGATGACTTTGATGTAATTTTTAAATCCCCTCAGAACTTGGCAGGAGGTGAAATGCATTTTGTATGCATGCCATTCTATTGCTATTTTATTTCCTAATGAAGCTAAACTTGCAGCTGGGACTGCGATCGAAACAAAAACCATAAAGAAGTCCTAAAGTGCCAGTAGAAGTTGAAACAATTCTTCTGGGATGGGACATCTGTTCTGGTGCTGTCAGGCCTGTGCACTCCCCTGAGTGGGATCTCATGTCTCATAGACTTTTGCTGACTTGAAACCCTTTTTTTTCTATTTACATCTTAAATGAATATTTGTCTTGATTTGGCATTTATTGACTGTTTAATATTTAAACACTTTTAATAATTCCTGAAATGAAACCGTTTTCATGTAAATATGGGACTTCTACTCTCAGCAAGGTCAGGCATCAGCTGTAAAAAGATAAAAAGCCCAAAGTAGGGACAGCATTATTATAAAAACCACGGTTCCCTGTCTTAGTAAACATGTTGTGAAGTTGTCTCTGCACTGGCAGCAGCAGGGCAAAGGCTCCTCTGGGAATGCAGTGCTTCCCTGAGCTCTTGTGTCAGAGGGCTGGTTACAGTCCTGACACCACCCTCTTGACTAGGGCAGCAAGGAGGGCAGGCAGGGATGGCTCCTTCTCACTCTGTTCCTGTCCTTGGGGACATCGGGTGCCATCTCTGCCGGGGCACCAGTGGTGCCCCCTCTGCCGGGCTATGGTAGAAGGTGGTGATGACATGGCCTCTGGCCTGGTGGCTTTTGTGTCACTTCACAGTCTCTTCACAGATTTCACTTTCTGACCTGACATTCTGTTTCCTTCTACTCTCTCCAAGCTGTAATTTATCCCTCACTGACAGGAGCCAGCTCTCTGTTCTGGCTCCATTTGGGTAGAACTTTTTCTGAAGGCAAATTCCTGGTGTCCCCATGTCCCTGCTGCTGAAGGTGCTTCCAGTAAGAAATTCCTTGCCTCTCACTCACCCTGCAAACATGGGCTGTCCAGAGAACTGTTCTATGTGCAAGTTCCCCCTCATTCTAGTTAGAGTCATCCTGAGAAGGTTTAAAACAAAACAACAACAAACACACAAATATTCTGTAGAACAGTTCTGCCTGTACTGTAAGTTCTGTGCCATGCAAATTTACTTAGTGGAGCATGAGAGCTTCTCAAATTCAGTGTAAGTATCAGAGAACAACTCTATATAAATCAAGATATGGAAACAGCTTTCCATGAGGAAGCAGCTCTGAGCTGTACTGCCATAGTGTACCCTAATGCCTGGTCATCACCTTGGTTTTCCACTTATGCTTTCCAATGTACTTAGTGAATTCAAGTGTTTGGTTGTGCATCTTAGGAACCAAGAGGTGCAGTTTGGCCACTTTCAGGCCTCTAGGGGACAAACAAAGAGCTCAATATTAAAATAATGGGTTATGGTCCCATTTTTCTAAACAGTAGGATTGGGAATTCTTCACAGCTTTTTGGAGTAAGAACTCTGTTGGTGTTACAACTGTCTGTCAGGGTAGGGCTTGAGCAGATGTCATTTCCCAGCTTGTTCCTGTTTCCTTGGACAGTAAACCCAGGCAGATGGGAAAGACCGGGCTTCACTGGTTTCCCCACTTAAATGGATCCCAGGACTTGGAGGCGGGCTGCAGAATGCACCTTCCCTTCAGTGAAGATGAAGCCAGAGAGAACTAATTCAAATGTGGTTTTCTACCTTTTTTAAATAGCTACTAGAAAGTATTTTAAGAGCAACATATGTCCTTGCTGAAATCCAGCGATGAGTATTTTCCACCTGGTGAATGCTTTCACTTCACGGAATCTATTGCTCCTCTTGGCTATTCGTTGGAGCCTAATAAGCCCTATCCTGAGAGCTATTTGTCTATGTCCTGATGCTGGGAACACTGACAGTCAGACTGGAGAGCGTGTGCTCTGCATGCTGAGCCATGTGCTAAAACAGCATGCTGCAAAATATACATCCTATCATCTGTGCAGGCACACAGTGAGCCTACATAAAAGAAAGGATGGGCAAAAGCCCACAGGATAATAATCAATTGTTTAGCAGCCAACACTCAAGAAACTCTGTGGCTTGTCTAAGAGCAAAGAGTGAGAAACTCTCCCTGCTCTGAGAGAAACTGCGGTTGTAATAATGAAAATATTATTGGTGGTTGATGTTTCAGACTATTTAGAGCAAGAAGGAAACTATGAGTTTTGAAGTTCATTTGACAAAATACAAACCTTAAATCAAAAAATTCTTGGAGGTTTTGGAGAAACTTAGGTTATGAATTTGAAGCTAAATTTTAGAGATTCAAATCCCTGTGCATTTGGAAGGGTCTGAAACTTGAACTGAACCTTGTAGCTTTGAAGCATCTTACATATTTGGGTTTTTTTTCCTGTTCCCCCTCTATTTTTCACGCCATGTAATCCATCAGTGATCTTCAAAAGTCTAATCCAGTATCCACTGAAGAAAATATAAATATCTAGTAATGTCAAATATCATTGTTTAGTCTTGTTATTGATTGCTGTGGATTTTTTGTATTTTTCCATTGTTTTGGCATTATGAAAAACCTTTCCTGTACCCTCAGTGTTTTGTATTAAATAGGGGATAGACCAGTTGTGATGGTCTCTGTTGCATACATAGACTTTGTAAACCTTAATATTGTTACAAAAAATAGGATTTTTTATTTTTAGCTTGAGCCATTTGAAATTCTTTAACTTGAAAAAAATGTTGATCTCTCAGTCTGATAGGTTATAACTGAGATATATGGATAGCCACATACTGAAGTTGTAATGTCACAGGGGTTGCAGTTGCTATGCATCTGTTTTTCACTCAAACCTACCAGGACTGGGGAGTCTCTTGTGTGCATCCTAATGAGTGATTTGCATGCCAAATCTCTTTTGGGCATGGACTGGCTGCACATACAGGGAAAGAGGAAAAAATGGAGCAAGGCATTCTTTGACACTTTGATATTCTTTGTCAATTATGCCACTAGGGCTTTGTGGCTGCTTCTTTCATGGTAGGACATGCCAAAACAACACCAATGAGTGGCGCCTCCTGGTCCCACTCTCCTCTCTGACAGATGTGAGAGCCTGTGTGGAGGCCAGTGGAGCTCCCTTCCCAAGCGAGGGATTCAGGCCTGGACGAGAGGCTCATGTTGGGGACTGGCATTGAGGAGGGAGACAAAGGGATTGGTAGTAACAGCTTCGACAGCATTAGCAAACCTAGTGGGTTGTGAGAGCTTTGCAAGCTTGACAGCTTAATTAATGTGAGTTGGTTCTTTGCACAGGCCTGCATCTTGTGAACTGTCCCACCTGCCTTTGCTCAGTTTCCATAGGCTGGGCTGATCTCATTTCAAACCCGTTCCTCTGCATAGATTTCTGTATTGTCCCTTCCTTCCACTCCTCTGGCACATAATCACTTCCAAGAGTCCTAGGTCTTCAGGACCAGTTCTGGTCCTCACAAAATATACCATGTAAATCCATCCTCTCCCAAGTCTTCAGCTTTATGATTGCTTCAGCTGATGGCTTATTGCCCTGGGACATTTGAAATACTTAATGTGCTGTCTGGGGGATTCCAAGTCAGTTATCCTTCAGCTCACACATCACCAGACAAGTGAAAAAATCAATAAAGTACTAAAAACATTTCTCTGCTTCAGCTTTTTCATTCTGTTGGCATGGTCCTTGTGTTTGGGGTTCTCTTGTAAGACCAAGACCCTTCCTGTTTTTCTGTACATGACCTTTCCCCTCTAGTGGAGTATCTGTGGCAACTTCTAAGAGGGTGATGAATAAAATTTGTCTTTAAAACTTACTGTCCTACTTGACAGTAACATCTTGGCCAGCATGGTTGACTGATCACACTGCCTCACCAGCTTCTGTTTAATTACCAGCTTATCAAAGTGGATATTTTTTCCTGATCTAAGTGTCATTTTGGCTTAAGTTGTTTCTTCTAGCAGAAAATTATCAAGGCTTATTGGTTCTTTTTTTTTTTTTTCAGTCCAGTCATGCCAGCCTTACAATTTCATTTAAAGACAGACATCGAAGAAGAAAAGGCAAGCAAGTTTCTTGCACAAAAGCTGTTTGGAGTTTGAAAGCAAGTCTCCAATATCAAGCAGAGTTCTGACACAGAGGAAGCAGATATCACTGCTGCTTTTTTAATAAGATAAAAAAATCAATTCAGAATGGCCACAGCAGTCAGAATTAGTCTGGAGGCCTAGGGGGAGTTGCTGTGTGAGATATTTTTTCTTTTTTACGGTCAACTACAATGTGGGTTATGTTAGGATAGTGACAGATCAGTATGCCTTCCAGCATTATTCTCCTGTCCTATTTTATTGGAATTTTAGTCAGTGCTGGCTAATGAAATTAAGCTGTGGCCCTCTTCTTTGCAGCAGTCCAACTGAGCATGCAGTGGTTAATATGATGGGATGTAACAGGAGAAATAAATTCCCTAATTTTTGCCTATGGCTGTCAGAGTGCCCCAAGCACCTTGAACCCAGTGTGTGGCTGGGTGCTCTCATTTCTTCAGGGACAGCTGTCTTCATTCATTGGCTGCTTTGTATCTGATGAAAGAAAGAGATTCTCAAAGAATGCGCCTCAAATAGGCCATGAGATTTGAGGCAATTTTTTTGCTTCAGGGCCTTCTTTGGGCCATGAGGAGTCAAAAAATAACAGCGAGCAGGGTTAGTAGAACAGCTAACCTTTGTTCTACATTTTTAGGAGCAAAAAGAAGGTCACTGCCCTTAACCTCATCTCCCATTCCCAGTCAGGGGGTTTTGTTAACTCTTAGCATTTTCACTGTGCATTTGCCACAGCATTATCTTTCTCATGCTGCTTTTTCTCAGAGCCAGTGAAATTAAAGAAAAAAAAAGATATTTTAATTTCTAGCCAGAGGGGAAAGTGTTATCTCTATGATGAGTGTGGAGAATATAAAAATGTGAAATGAGCTAGCTTTGTAGGGGTGCTTTCTGCCTTCA
>VZUA01025686.1:3366-17183 GCA_013401035.1 Horornis vulcanius | reverse complement strand
CTTGAATTATGTCCTAGAGAGAATCCCACTAAAATATATAGAATTTCAGGCTAAAGAGAAGCATGGGTTCTGTCAAAACAAGGATGGAATTTCTTTACAGACAAGTTAAAAGGGTCTGATCAGAGAAAAATCATGGGGCAGGTATTATACCACAGAGCTGTTCCAGCAAATAATTTGTCTCTGTATTTAAAAGTAGTAATGGAACAAATGTTCTTGCTTTGGTACTTAAAATAACCTTAGGAGATTAAAACTGAAGATTAAAATGATAGTTTTCATTTGTCAGTATTCATAGTTTTTGACCACAATGTGAGCTTCCTCTGTTAATGACGTGCTAGCAGTTTTCATTTTTGCCTATATAGTAATTTTCTGCTCAGTTTCAATTTTAAATTTTATGCCCCAACACAGAGATGCAATCACCAGAACAGACTGTTAGTTTATATTTAAAATTCCTCCACTCTTCTGTTCCTTTTTAAAATTAACATATTGCCCTATGGAAACAATTCTGTTAGGTTTCAGCATTGTAAAAATCCTTCAGAAATGAAATTGTCGCAATGTGACATGCAGTATCCTATCAATCTGGAAAATAATTTGTTTCCTAATAAGCTCCAGTACTGTCAGTACATGAAACCCAAAAGTTGTGCCCCTGCGAGTCTAAATGCAAACTTAAGTTTTTCTTTGTATGTTGAAAATTTTTGAAGCATCCATTTAGTCTGAGNTTGAAGCATCCATTTGAATACATTTAGTAAAACCTACTAAAGGCATTAAAAGGTTCTGGGCAGTTTTGAGATGCATACAGAAAATTGCACGAGTGCTTGAGAAGCCACCACTGCTGGCAGCTAGGTGTCAGAGGGAGCAGACCAGAATCCAGAGCTTAGAACTGACTAATAGCCTTCAACTTTACTTGACCCCAAATATTTCCAGGCATTGGGAACAATACTTTATGGATGAACTCTAGTTTAGACCATGTGTATATATATTTCAGAATCCATTAATGACTTAAGTACATTTTGCAGTATTGCAGTATTGAGTGTAGTGTAACAGATGTGAGCCGTGAATGCCAAATCTGTCCCAATTTATACTGAAGCAAAGGTTGTTGCTTATTCCTCTCATCTTGGCAAAAAGTTCTATGTTAGACAAATAAATGATGTAATCTGATTATCAGGATTGCACTGGCACTCAGGAGTGATGAATATGTGGAAAAAATATCTCTTGTGTATGAGAATAAGTGCAGAATGAAAACCTAGTTGCCTTTCTATTGGAATAAATTAAAAATAGCTGCACGGATATCACAAGAGTCTCATGCTTATTATGTTAATGCAAGACAAAGATAAAATTCATTGTTTCAAATACAAAAAAATACATTTAGCAAATACGATGAACTAAAGGGAGTTTTAAAGAAAGAAGGAACATTTTCCTTCTTTATTTAAGAAGAACAATTCTGGTTCTACCATACAGGCTTCTATGAGATTTTTCAGGGTTTATGTCTTGCTGAGACATTGCACATTTCACAGCAGAGGGCTAAAATGGCATAGACTGTTTGATCCATACTTAATTCTAGAATATCCATTTACTTTCTACTCTTTGCTAAAAATCTCCAGAATTAACATGGTTTACATGTACAGGTAAGGATAAGATGTCAAGAGCTGTTAAAAGGACTGGATACATTTGTGACAAAGCATAGACATTGATAATTTGAGAGCAGTCAAGACTGAATGATTTACAGACAGAAGGTGTGAACTGTAGGGTATATGGCTGTAGATGTTGAAAGCTGCTTGAGAAGCTGCCCCAGGAAAGTGCTGAAAAGATGTACCATTTTATCCCTGTGTGGAAGAGGTGCCAAAATGGCACATCTGATGCATACAATTTTGGGTAGAGATGGGTAGAAAAATTGCCTATCAAGAGTTGTTTTGATGTGAAATTTAATTTTGGCCTAAACTATGCCTTTTTTCTTGTTTTCAGCATTTTCTTACTAGAGTATATCTCTGTTTACAAATCATTAGCCATAACCTAGAACACATAGACCAACATTTGATCCAAACCAAAATTTTAGAGCTTTATTTTCTCATAGAAGTTTACATTAGAGTTTTTGATGAGAAGAATATAAATTTTTTGTACTTACAAGTGCCAATAGGAAAGAAATACAAGCAAACCATGTTTCAGGCTCCTGAAAGGTTGCAGAACTTGGAGGCCTTTTTTTCTTTTCTCATAGAACAGAGTTGGTAGGATTAACCAACAGTGTCAGGCCAGGATGTGGGGATTTTATATGGTTGCTATCAAGGGGCTTAGTTTGAGAGCCTCCCGACTCAGCACATTCTCAAATTTAAAAGTCTGGAATCAGACCCAACTAAGACTTATTTTTGAAGCTCGAGGTACAGAGGCTTTTAATACTGTTAAATGTTCACTGTTTGATCCTTAGAGCTTGCAAGGACATTGCTGGGCATATGGCATATGTGTTACCCTCATCCTCCCACAGGTTTTCAGGATCAAGGCTGCTTGGGAGGCAGAGAAGGGCTGGTTGGAGCCTTCATCTCCCAAGGTCTTGGGATTGAACTTCAGCCTAAGAGAATGTTCTCTGTATCAATTAGGTTGTCTCCATTAGTGCGTCTGAGTATTATTCTTTGAGGTTTTGCAAAACTTTGTTTTTGCAGCGCCATTTCTCTGTTGAGTGTGTAGCTGGGAGCAGCAGAGAGGACAAGACACACTGCATTTACAATCATAACTCACCTCTGTGTGCTGTGGTTTGAATTTAACTACATTTCTGTATCTTGTGGTGGTACATGGAGTGTGTTTTCTGCAAATACACTTCTCTGGCAGTGTGCATTCTGTGGACCTGGGCAGGAACTCAGAGCTTCATGCCTGGTTTGATGTGTTGGCAGTTCCTGCCAGCAGTCTGTGGTGAACTATGACAGTGCTGTGAATAAACCCAGCACACAGCCTATCTACTCCTATATCCATCACTTTTTGCCTTCCAATATGCTGATGGCTGCCTGGCATCATACCTAGGTGAAGGGAGTCCTCCCATAACCTGTGGCATTCAGGGTCTGTGGCAGATTAAGGAAGTCCAGCTGTAGAGCTGCTTGTGGTGTTAGCCTACTGCTTCAGACAAGCAGGCTGGTATGGTTCCAGACAGCTCCAACCTGCTTGGATTAGTAAATCATTGCTAATGATAGGCAAATGTAATAAGGATTGTTAGGCCTTGATCCCCCTAAGTTTTTACATGCCTATAGACATCCAGGCCCGTTCCCATCAGTTTTCTCACCAGAATTGTTAAGGAGTAACCAAGGCTGACAAGGAATTAGCCTTCTGTTAGAAGTTAGCCGTGCTGCCCAAGAGCACAGATACAAGCAAGCTTGGTGAAGCCTTCTCAGACTGCCTCTGGTTTGAGGATGAAGAATATAATCCTGCCACCTGCTGAACATCTTTCAGGAAAGCTTGGCTCTCATCTTCTGCTTATGGCTATGAGAGGGCTCAAGTGTTTTCAGGACACTCAGCAGCTTGTAGAATGAGGCACAGAAGAAGGCTGCCTGTCAATCTGGTCCTGTCCTCAAGCAACAAAATAGTTTAAAAACAATAGACTGTGTCTGATTTTTCTTGTTTCCATTTCTAGCTATAAATATATGTATGTTCAAATGATTTTATGAGTCTGATTGTGAGTGGTGGATGAGAAACACTCAAATGCCTGGATTTTAATATTGTTACTTCATCAGGAGAATGAAAAAAGTAATGAAGCCTGTTAAAAGGGAATATCCTGGCTGCTTATTTTGCTTCATAAATATTCATGAACGCCCCCTCTCCTTTCTTTGCCCTTTGACTGCTTCTATTAACTGTGAGCCATTAGCTGTGGATGAGGCTTGAACCTCATAAAACATTTTGTGGTCATCAGACGCATTATTGGAAGAATTTGCAGACACAGATAGTCTTGACATTCACATCTGTTCCATCTAATTATTCCCAAATTGAAATCGTAGGCCTGTCTTTGTGACAATGCAATATATTTCTGTGGAGTTGATTGTGTTATTAGAAGCAGTGGTTTACAACTTCAGCCAGGGAACAAGTGAGACACAGATGAAATTTCAGTTTTTCGTTGCAGTATTCCTAGCAATATCAAAAAAGCTTGAGAGGGCATGTATGATGTACATGCAAGCCTATGCATCATGTAAAAACACATTATTTTGTATATGAATATTTTATTCAGAAGGTCAGAAGGCAGTAGTAGAGAACTTACTAATTGCTTAAAAAAGGTGTGACTACTCCAATAGAAAGTATTGGTAGTAGAAAACATTGTTCTGTCAGGATTGACCATGTGCTATGGGGAAGGTCTAGATTTTGAAGTAGCTCCATGCTTGGAGATTCCCAGGGAGGTCTGCTAGACAGCAAAGTCTTCACTCCCTTGGTGCAGCCCTTCTCAGAGAGGACTGCACATGTGTCCAGAACTCCGAGTTCTGGGTGGCCAAGTGGTCATGAGAAGGGCAGGGACACAGCCATAAGAATTTAGGCTTTGTGGATCTTTGGTGGGAAAAGCAGTCATTTGAATCACTAGATCTGGTTTTTCCCTTTTCTCTTCTGTCCCGCTACCCCTGCCTCTACCCCTTTCAGTGTGGGGTATTTTTACAGCTCCTTTTTTTTTTTTTTTTTAAATTTTGGCATGTTTCTGTGGTCTGATAAATAATACCCGGTGTAAAGATTGCTTTTGTGAGGTAAATGTCTGTCCAAAGGGAACCAAATGAAATCAGCAGCACATTTCACAATGGAAAAGCCAGCTAGATGACTGGTAACTGATAACAAATTTTGATCAGTTCTTGACTAGAGAAGAAACTCCAAATTGGAGATGTTTTATTAAATGGCACATTACTTTATTATGGTGTCACTTTCTTTGTATCTATTCTTTGCTTCAGTCCCAGACTGTGGGATGGACCTCCAAAATGGGACATGTCATCCCATAATATTAAGAATAGGTGGAAACTGGTGTTGTTGTTTGTTATGACAGATTGGTTTGGGGATTTAAGGATGAAGGAATAAAATAACCAGCTGCTTCCCTGAAAGGAAGATGCAGTCCCTGTCTCATTAACAAAAAAATTAAAAATTTGTTTATTTATTGCAATTATTTACAGACTGCCAATTCACTGCTATGTTTTAATTTTTATTCTCCACGCACACAGCCGCCCGCCCCACTGCAAATATGTTATAGAAAAGCTGCAAATTACAGGATGTCTAATTAGAAAGCTTTGAGGAAAAGATGACAAAGAATCATTCACCATGGAGACAGAACTTGCTTGCTGGTTTATAGCCAGCTAAACAATGCTGGAGACTCTGATAAGCTATTCCTGGGGAGAGTAGGAGTTAGCCTGTGTGAAAAGCAGGGAGCTGGTATGCAGTATGTTATGGAAGAGTAAAGCCCTCTTCTCTCCTAGAGGGACCAGAGACAAGGATACACGAATACAGCGGTAAATACCCTGGCTGCATCTTAAATCTGTTTTATAAGCTGATGTAGTGCCTGATTCAGACCTCTTAATACAGCTAAACCCCCACTTTCTTTCAGTGGCTGTTGTTAACTCACAAGCAAAAAAAAAAAATCTGTGGTTTCTCTCTAGAACTGGTCATTAGAGGTGATCTGGATACTACAGGTCTGAATGTAGCTTATAAGAGTACCAGATTTATACAATGCATAGATTAGGAGGATTTTCAACTTCAGGTGTGAAATCCAAATGTTTGTTCTTAATTTGTATTCTCTCAGCCCTGTGGAATTGGCCAGATAAAAGATATTTGGTTCAGGGCTATTTTTACATGTGAGATGTTTGTCACTAGCAGTAAATTTGGCATGATAGGCAGCCTCTACGTAAGGCTGTCTGGGGACAAGAAAAGCAGAAAGTGCAGCAGATGAAGACTGAGGTGCACTGTCACGAGTGATCTGTTATTACATGTAGAGAAACTGCACGGTGCATGACTGGATCGTGCACGTAACATAAGCTTCTCTAACCGTTCCACAGTTATGCTCTTCTGAAATTTTCAGACTGTCTTTAGCAGAAGAGCTTCCAAATTCTTTCCTATTCCTTGCATCTCAAGAGCTATGTCGTGATTCCTGTTCACAGCTTTGTGAGCTGTGGGCATGCATGTTGTTGTCACCACGGGATGTCACGCGTGACAGCATTACACCCAACGCAGCATCACAGCTGTGCACACAAAGTGTCAGATCCACCACAGCACTGTGCCAGGCCACTCCGCTGTCCTCAGAGGCAAGGGAGGCAGGGGCACTTTTACTTCCAATTTGGTTGAGGCCATGTTCAAGCTAGTGACCAATCTGACCAAACAAGACCAGCCTTGATGTCAAAACCTCAACCAACCTACCAAAAAAAAAATCAATCTTTGTTGAGAATATACCTGCATTATTGAGAGACAGAGCAAATTTGTCAGCAAATCTGATAAAGCTCATACTGTGAAAACATTTGGGGTCTAAATTTATACCTTTCTGCTCAAAGTACACATCTGCTACTTTAGGAGTATGTTTTGATTTGCATTTAGAAGTGATCACCAAGCTTTAACTGCGATCAGAAGTCACTGTGGGTTAGTTCAGAGGATTCCTCTGAGAACAAGATGAAATTTGGGTTCTGTTTCAGATAAGGGATTGTGGTGGATTAACACCAGCCTTAAATTTAACTCCAAGTAAGCCAGTCTTCTTCCATCCACCTCCTTTGGCAAGAGAGGGACAAAGGCACAGACTATGGGTTGAGATAACAATTTACTGAAAGACAGCAGCGATGGAATAAGAAATGCACAGTAGCAACAGCAATATTAATAACAAATGTATATATAAAGGGAAGCTGCTTCACCCACACCTTGATCCCTTGGACCTCCTCGTGAAAATGTGAGAGAAGTGGGATATACATATTTCCCAAGAAAACTTTGCTGACATGTATCATGCAGGAAAAAACCCACATCTTCTCTTAACATACTAGGACAGTTAACTTTGTTTCTGGCTTTTGATGCAGAGCTGCGATTTCATCCTCTCATCATGGGAAGCAGTTGGCATAGGTCACTAGGATATTCTCAGCAGCATAAGCAAAATGGGATATTTTCATTCCCACAAAAGTGAATGTGAGATAATTTATATCTGTGTACACTGCTGAGTTTTCTTAAGTTTTGGAGCTTTTGGATATTCAGAAGTCGAAGTCTGCAAACGTATGTGTGAACTGTATTTGCTGAGGCTTCTACAAGTGTTCTCACAAGCAACCTTTTCTTCCTGGACCTGTATTCAACAGTCCATACCTGGTTTCCACCATACCGTCAAAGTGTGATTTACTGAGATTATGCAATTTAGAGCAGGCAGCATGGGATAAGTGATCAAAGTGATCTTGAAATTAAAACTCCCCAGCTGGGTTATTTGTTCATAAGGAGACGGCAGAAGGCCTAAACCCGAGCCACGGTTGCTGGTGGTAGTCTCTAGATTTGCATCTTGAGTAGAGGAAGAGAAGGCACTGCATTTGACAAGAGTGCCATGTTTGACAAGTGGCAGTATGTACATGCTGAGATGGAAGATAAAAACAAGGAAAATGAGGGTTTAAATATTTTAAAAAATTGTTTTCAAGCAGAACTATAGTCTAAAATTTGTGAGGAAAAAATGGTGGATTTCTTCTGTGTGATTAGGCTGGCCCATCAACAGGGGTCCCGGATATTTGAAACTACAAAGCAGTGGTGGGTGATATACAACTCTGCCAGTGCTTTTTGGTCGAGAAGTCCCTCCAGGGTAAGTGGTCATACCATCAAATCGATGGCAACAGTGATCCACTGAGCTGATTAAGATATGAGCTTTCTTTTCAGCACCTCTTCCCTTCCTGAAAATCTTTCAGGTGTTGGCAAGGCAGAGCCTGCTCCAGCTGTGTGGGCAGGATGCTGGTCCCTCCTCAGGCCAAACCCAAACTCACCCTAGGAAGGGTGGACACTGTCCGAGGAGAGTCTCTAGGTTGAAATTTCTCCCTCCTCAAGCTCACAACAGATTAAAAATTTGCTGTGTTTGTCCATGTTCCTGGCTGGATGTACAGTATGCTCTAGAAGAAAAACACTTGAGCCAGTAATTAAACATGTCAGCTCTTTATCCAGGAGAGTATTATATTAAATTATGTACAGTAAATATTTTTGGAAGGTAGAATTCTAAAGAGAACTTATTGATTTATGGCAAAGGGCCAAGTTGCTGATGGGTTTGGCAGACGTGTTCAGCATCCGGGGCCAGCCTGGGGATGGTGTGCGCTCGGGAGACGCAGGGAGCCGGGCATATCGGCACCGGGGGAGGCGGCTCCGTGCTCGGCAGCTCTCCCTCCTCCTCGCAAGTACACAGACAAATTGTGAGCACCCCCCGGCTTTCTGTACGCCTGTTGAATCGATAATGGCGATTTAGGAATGCTTTATCAGCACTTCTGTCTCAGCTGTTCTTGTAAATGGCAACATTAGCAGGACTACCCAGCCATAGCAAGCGAGGGTGGCAGTGAGGTGAGGGCGGAGGAAAGTGTCAGCAATATGGATGGCCTTGCCAGTACTGTCAAGGACTGGAGGTGATAAACAGGCAGCTAGAGATGTCATTTCAGCTCCCCAGGGAGACCAGGGTCAGACATTCATCATATCTCTTTATTCTAGGGGGAAATACTTTATGTGAGTCAATACATGGTGTACTTCTGTATGTTGCCTTCTGTGAAGACTGATACGTGCTCTTGGCTTTTTGATGTGTTTGGGCCCTCAGTGCTCCTCAGAAATGCTTTGCATCTCTGTGTACAGTCAGATGTGCCTTTGTCATCTACAATGTAAATAGGAAGTGATCTCGAGGGAGTTATGCTATACTAGCAGAGAATGGCTTAGGTAACCTGGAGAGATTTCTTATTTGTAATGCCTTTCTTTGAATCCCTGGGGATTATTTGCACGTGCATGTTTTAGCAAAGGGTGCAGGACCCTTGCATGGCTTTGTAGGAATTTAATGTTCCATCTGCGTGTGGCTGTGGCTCACACAGCATGATGCTAACTCACAGCTGTGGGATCACAACAGTGTACTACAGGTGTATGCATGGAGGAATAGGCAGGAGTGAAAATGTACTACTGTCTAAACATGGTGAACATTTGCCATCATTATTTACTGCTTGTTAAAGTAAGGTGTATGTTTCAGAAGTGGGAATGCATGTTAGATATGCCCAAGTCTGTGCTTGTAGATGTCTGAGTTACAGGTAAAAATTTGTGTGTAAAACTTGCATATTTACACTATGCTTTGTATGTCTTTGTGAATTCTTCTTTTTCAAATATAATAATATTGTGGATTTATTGAAGAAATTATGCATACAGGTGTATTTTGATTGTAAAATATAGAGAAATATAAGTGTAGCTTCCTACAGTAATTTTCTTTTCTGCTGGGAAGTTGATAATGTTTGTGATAGTTCCTCAAAGGAAGAGAAAGATCCAGTGTATCCGGTGTATGCAGGGTATGGCATTATGTTCTCTGCAGGGAGCCATCAGTTCATTAGTTAAAGATGGCTCTTCATTTTGCAGTATAAGGTCATTCCATGTGTAAGTGTTCAAAGTCCATTTCACTCATCAAAATTTTAATTTTAAGTGCCCAGTGCCTATCATTAGTTGGAAAAGAGCTATCACTGGATCTTTCTGCAGCTACCATAAGGAAAAAAATTAATTAGGGCAGGCAAAGTGTTTTATATACTTTTGTGGTTATCGTGTGTCTCCAAGGGGGTTCTTCACATGAAATGTTAAGATTTGGTGTAACACCTTGCTGTTTTTTGCAATACTTTTTAATTTTGCTGTAACTAAGGTGAAGTTTCACAAAGACAATACTTTTGAAGAGTTTGTTAGTATTGCCTGCTTGTGGTTGGAAAGAAAACAATAGCAAACTAAGCTTGAAAGGTAATGAATGTGAAATTGTAGCATGTTTCAATTGCACAAATAAATGATGGCTGAATATGCAATCAGTCCAAAGTTTGGATGCCCAAATACCAGTCTGCAGCAGTAAGGAAACATGCATGAAAATTCTGCAGTTTGGAGCATAGCATGAAATTTTCATCTCATGAAGTTTGAGCTGTTGCCTTGCAGAGCATGTCCTGTTCTCTCATCTCACAGCATAATAGTGTATGGCTTAACAAGCATCTTTTTCCAAAATAATTGCTGAAATCCTTTCTGCAGTTTGATTGAACATTCTTGGATGCTGCCAAACAACCCAGATAAGATTTGCATTTCCACTCTTCCACAGCACAGTAGGCGAATGAGTCTTGAGGTTGTATTTAATCTGCTGACTTCACTGGAGTCACGCCAGGTTAGGTCAGCTGTGAAAATTTGGCCCCAGGTCACTAATGAGAGCTCTGTCTCTGGAGCTCCAACCTTGCAATGGTCTTCTGGATACTGCTGGCACTTCTCTAATGAAAAGAACCAAAAAAATTTGGTTATGATGCAGTTAAACTCTCTTTAATTTGAAAGTGATTATAATCAGTGGAGAAAATCCTGTTAATTAGGCAATTATGTACTCCACTTCTCTTCCAGTCTCTTTCTTCACTCTCCACCTTGTTTTCTACTTTGAAAATCAGAAGAACAGACATATTATTCTTGGCTTCTAATTTTAAATTCATCTCCTGGGTCAACCTCATTCCAGTCAGTGCATCTCTCCCTTCAACAGCAGGATGATTTAAAACCTCCACCATACCACTGTGGTTATTTAAAAATAAAAGGTGACAGTGTGTGTTTGTGTGCATTCCTGTCTTTCAGCACATCCTCTCAGGACATCTCAAGTGTCTCTTACAATAAAACCTCCCAAGGTAAATTGACGTCTGTTTCCATTATAGCTTGAGGATGCCTACGAGTGAAAGCTTTACTGACCAAACATCCAAGGCTTTGCTGTTCTGGAGGCTATTAACTGGTGTGCTGGATGTCAGTCCAAATCCACAGATGTGAAAACATGTACCTCAGTGTAGCTGTGTAGGGAAGGAATAAGGTCCTGTCAGCTCATCACAGTCCTTCTTATCCTTTGTGTTCCCTTTCATCCCACCTTGGCTTTGTTTGATCTTGGTTATCTTGAGGAAACAAAGCTATGTTTTACTCTCTCTGGAATCACCACAGTGCTTTCCCAAACCTGAAAGCCTATGCTAGCTCTGGGGTTGTCTGTCTTTAAGGCTGTAAATGTGACCTTAGGGCTTCATGCAGTGTTGACCTCTGGGCTAAGGAAATAGTGGCTCTTTTAAAGCTTTTCCAAAATATTCTCTCAGTCTCTGCCATGAGGGTTGCTTGTGAAACAAAGACCAGATGGGTAATCAGAATTAGTAGTTATGCTTTTTAGGCCATCAGGGGAGTACTGAAGGGGAGATGGAAGTTTATCATCAACATAAATAAGTGCAGGGTTGGGAAGAGAGTAGGGAAGGGCGTAGGGGAGTCTGTAATAGCTCAGCATTAAGGCTGTCAACCCTTCCCCATGCCAGAAGTGGTATGATGCATGGAAGTGGAACAGAAGTGGGTCGAGTGAGTGGAGATGGAAGGGAAGCAAGGGAGAGGCAAGTGGAAGCTGAGGAAGACTACATGGGACCTGTGGAAGTAGAGTAGGAGTGGTTGTGACATGTGAAAACAAGTTTGGGAGTGGATGGAATGACTGGGAGTAGAGCAAGAGTGGGAAGGGCCCATAGCCACCTAAAGACCACATTTGTACTTCTGAGAGTTTTCTTCTCTTTCTGGTGTTGCAGAGCAGTGTCCTCTCTGAGGCACATCTGAAGGTAATGAGAGGATGCAGAGGCAGCTGGTGGCACCTCCCAGCCTGGAGAGACGACAGAAGACATTTCAGAAGCATTTAAATGCTTTGTTCTTCAGCAAGGAACCAGACCCTAGGATACTGTCAGATACCACGCTTCTTGGCAGCAGAGCCTCACACAGCATCATGTGTGGTAACAGTGTTAAAAGTGCTTGTCTCAGTTTTTAGTCTCTCGCTGCCCAGGGGTGGTTCCCCATTAGGTAGATGAGTGACACTTTGTTGGCCTGAAGTGCTGCTGACTCCCAGCAGCAACGCCAGCTCCTCCTGCCCACCCCTGCAATGGCAGCAAGGATTGAGGGTGGGACAGCTACCAGCTTGGCCCTGGAGCCAAGGCAGACCTAGACATACCTCCTGGTGCTAGCCTTGTCTGAAATTTGCAAGAGGCTGTGGTAGAGATTGAGAGGGCTGGTAAGTTTATAAAAGAAGGAGGGGGTGGAGAAGCAAGTTTAGCCAACCTCTTCTCTTCCAGGACTCTTTCAGATTAAGCAAAAGGTTGAACACCACTCAGCACAGGGTGGTATGTTTTGCATGTAGGACTAATGTTCCCTTGTTTCTATTTCTATTCATGAGTACCCCGTGGTAACAGATGTGCTCAGAAAATACTGAGCCATTTAACAATCTTTATGTCTCTGTAGCTTTACACAAAGCTTCTTGTCAAACCCAAAGAAATCAGAAAAATAATTATGAGAATTTTTAGCTCCAGATAAAATATTCAGTGAAAATAGTTCATTTCTTTCTGCAAACTGATTTTGACTAATGCTTTCTTTCTGAGTATCATCCAAGTAGCGTGGGACTTTTTGCTCAATGAAGGTCTCTGCTCTCCATTGCACAACTGACTTGTCCATGGAGTAGGTTTTCCGTGGTGCTTTTGCTCTTTGACCAGGTATCTGAAATATTTTAAGTAGAAGAAATGCAGAGAGTAGAGAGTAACAAATTTTCCTTGTCAGTTTAGGTGATCTCAGTTGAGCTTCCTGGGTTTTCAAACAATATACTTAAGAAACACGGCAACAAAAAACAATGCAGCAATTATTAAAATTGCTCAACGGTGCAGCCCCTGCTTTTATTCATCAATCCAGTGTGGGGGCTGCTTGAGCTGCCCTCCCACAGCATGTCTCATCATGTGTGTCCAACCATCTGGGCCGGAGGCCTCTATCCCAGCCTGGCTTTCTGTTGGCATGTCTGTGTCCCGAGTTTCCCGACCCACATGCAATATGGCTGATCAGGCTGTCTGATTGAGAGACGACTGAACAGAAAACACACTTCTTTCTGTTGTTTTCTGAGGAAAAACAAGTGTGACAGGTTAGCCCACACCCCAGTGCATAAAAGAGAAAAAAAAAACAATCATAAAAGAGGCTGGCAGTGGAAAGGAAGGAAGGCAGCACATTTTCTTGCTTCCCTGAAAGCTGGGCTGCTTTTGACCCCTGGTTGAATTCATCTGTGTTGGAGCCGGCAGGAGAAGGATGCTTCTGCTGGGCTGCTGTTGTCATGGAGACCAGCAGAGACAAGAGAGGCAAAAGACTGCCAGAGACGACTTCTGAATTAAAACCAGGGTATTCCTGCTCTTCCTGCTCCCAAATCCCAGTTCTCACTGGTTTCTGCTCTCCATGGGCTGTGGGTGTAGTAGCTTTGATGGAAGGGGGGGAAGCAGCTCTTTACTTATCTCACTGAATGGTTATTTTCACACCTTTCACAACTCAACAAAANGAAAAAGGAAAAAAGTATAAATAATGAAAAGACTATGTAAAATTGTTCTTCCCACCCCCAAAACTCTCCTCTCCAATGGAGACTAAAAGGGAAATATCATCATTTTAATTTGAACTATCATTTTCAGCTCCAGTGGGTGGGTGGAGGTGGGTGAGAACTGAATTTCTAATTTCTCTCCATCAAAAAACGAGTATGTGGATAAGGAACTGACAATGTCTGCTACCTGTGTCTTCCTGTTGGATGTGTTTGGGGAAAGAGGAGGGAGGGAGGCGGAACAGGTTCATCCTTTTCTCTAGATTTCCAACTAGAAATTTTCTAAAACTGTTCGGCTTGTCTCAGGTTT
>VZUA01025679.1:0-19533 GCA_013401035.1 Horornis vulcanius | reverse complement strand
AACAGGTTCTTAGTCCTGGCTCAGTTTGCAGTGTGGATTATTAAGTCTCCTCTATGTGGATGCTGAAGAGGTTGCTTTTTCTTTTTTAAAATTTTAATAGCATTTTTATATCTCACTTCATTACATCCCACAGGAAGCTTTTGCAGCAACGTACAGGTTTGTTTGGGGCTTTTTTCTCACGCAATCTAAGTTATGTTGTGAACATAGAAAATAAAACACCAATAAATTTATGAATAAATATACTTGAGCTAAAAAAACAATGTCTAGTTTATTATGCAGAAACATGTTGAATTTCCCATTATGAACCCACAGACCTGATCTGCATCTTTGTCCAGTAACAAGCTTTGAGGAAATATTAAGACTGGCTACAAAAATCAAATTCTAGACTTGACAGGATTCATAATTCCTTTCTCATTTCCTAGAGTATTTTCTTTTCTGATCAGTGAAAACATTTTCCTGAAACAGACTCTTGATGGTTTCCCATTATAAATCAGTACCTTCTCCATCTTTACCCTTGACATGAACAAGATGGAAGGGACTGAGAAAAAAGGGAAAACAAATCCTGCTGCTTCAGTCAGAAGTTGTGGGTTTGAACAGATAATTTGGCCTTGAACATGTACTTGAGTCATCACACTGTAAGTCACAGCAGAGAGGCTGTTGCTCTTGCACCTGAAGTAACAGCCCCTGTCTCATAAAAATGGGCTGCTTTGGATGGTGCTTACACCACAGCTGCACATCTCCCAGCCTATGCATACATTGGCAATGTGCCATTCAGTAGGAAAGTCACAGTTATACATATGGATCACAGCAGATAAAGCTACACATCTGGCAGCTTTACTGATCGCAGGCTTTTTTTTCCCTTTCACACTGGCATATGTTAGCTATTGAGTCAGCTGGATGCATAATGAGAAATACAAACACCTGAAGCAGCTGAAGCTGCTCTGAACGACAGGAGTTCACAGTTCATCACTCAGAGGCATAATTGCTGCCTTTGAGGGGTAAGAAAAGAATTTTGACAAAAAGAGCCGGAAACAGGGCTCCTGTGCACCTACACTTTGCTACATAGCCTGAGATGCCACCTGAACTGTGAGTTGGGCTGGGAGAAAGCCATGTCTTTTTCCACAGGAGCAGGGAATTACTGGGCTTTGAAAGAGTTCCCCTCATGATCTCCTTGACCCTGACAGGAGAGCTGTGCTCAGGACAGATATGCAGTTCAGTAAACATTTGGGATTGCAGGGCAGTTCCTCCTTTGTCTGCCAGGTGATGGAAATTATTTCTTTCCAAGCTGGAATCCTAGGGGAGTCTGCTGAAGTCTAAGAGATAGGATGAGGGTTGGGATAAGGATGCAGAGGAAGTTCATCGTGAGTTTTAAACAGAGATGAACCCTCTGAGACTTGCTGCAGGGTAGGGATAAGTGAATTGATGAGTCAGCTGGGTGCCTGTGAAATACAAAGAGCTGTCCAAGTCAAATTTAAGGTAACAGCTGTTGTCAGGCAACAAAGCAGGATTTCCACAAGAGAAAACATCTTTCTCAAATCCTGGGCAGCAGGAAAAAGTCTGGGGTCTAGGACAGAGCTGTAATTCAACCCCTTGAACTCTGGAGGGGACAGTATCTGCTCTCTTCCCTTTGGGGTATGCAGCTGGTTGCTCAAGGTCTGATAAAAACTTGTGAGGAAAGTCAGAAACTGTTTCTGCTCTGCAGACACACCTTAGAAGGGACTCCCTGGTCCTTTCCTGGTGAGCTGCTTTTAAGCCAAAGCTCCTGCCTCCCACCTGAGCTACACTGCAGTCACAGAACCCAGCTGTGTACCCTACTGATGCAGACCAAATCCATGCATTGGTCATTCCAGCATAACCTTGCATTTGCCTTATCACCACAGATTTTTCTAGTGATCAGACTCATGATGAAACCTCACTGCTATTCAGTTTCTGAAAGCAAATAAGCACATAGTAGTGGCTGGATCCAGCAGCAGCCCCAGATACAGCAGGGTAGAGGCTGGGATTACACTACTTGTGCCTAGGTCAGTTCACAGGATGTGCAGGAAGAGTGACCCATACATCAGGACAACAGGAAATAGGACACACCTGCAGCACAGCTCAGGTGATGTCTGGATGCCCAGGTCTAAATGCCTATGGATTTGTGGCTGGAGGGCATGTGGGTGGAGGCCATGGCAGAGGCTGGCCAGGGTAATTATAGGGCTATAATTATAGTGCACTGAAGGCCTTGACCACAGCTTCTTCTTCCATCAGGGTGTGACCTCTCACCTTGCAAACATCTGGCTTCAGAGCTGTAACTCCTTGTGAAATGCTCTTGCTTTTGCGGGCCCAGGATGGAGAAGTCCTCCTAGGGCTACTTTGGGGTGACAGAGAGCTAGGGCAAGGACATGTCATGAGCTGGGATGAAAACGTGGACCTGAGACACAGAGGGCCATGACAAGGTCACAGTCAGGGCAGGAACATGGCATGAGCGAGTTGGAGCTGGATCAAGGAACAGAGCTGGCACAGAGATGTGACACAGAGAACCTGAAGAGAGATAAGATTATCATATCCAATCAAGTCTAGGGTCCATCCAGGAGAAAAGACCACCTGTAATGTGAATCTGAGGTTCATCTAAGAGACAGGGCCAGAAACAAGACTGGAGGTGAGGTTACTGACAATTCAGCTCCAGGATCCATCCAGAAAGACTAGCCAGTAAGTCAGGCCAGAAAGGAGCAGGGAATTGCAGTTCTGAAGGTGCTCACTTCCCTAGCTCTAACATTAACCCTGGCCGTAACACACAGCAGAGTTTGGGACTACACTCGTTTCTCCAAACATGCATTGAGCTTAAACTCCTTCTAGGCAGAAGCTTTCTGCTAACTCTCAAGCATAAAGATGATTCCAGTGGGATTCCAGCTCTGCAGACTCTCAGTGGAGCTATGCTGTTGTCCTGCTCAATCTTAAGAGGCAGAGTGTGGGCTGTGGTGTAGACTGAGCTGAAGCCCTACACTCGTTTGGAGTAAACATTGCAGAGCAGACAGGAGTCTGCCCGTCAGCAGGGAATTTCCCTATCCTGGCGCTGTCCTGTTCCAGAATCTCCCTGTCCATCATGCTACACAGACTCCCAAACAATCAGTATTAAACTGAATGCATTTTGCTACAGGAAAAGGCTCTGCTTTAAATGTAGTTTTTGTTCTGCCCAGTCTACTCACTCGCATGTCCTCTGCAGAAAACCCATACTCCAAGTTTTTGAAAGACACAGTAATTTTTCTGCAAGATGCAGCTTTTTAGTACTCTGGTCCAATAGAAGAGTTAAGTTTTCATTATTAAACACACACTTCTTATTATAAGAGAGGCAGCTCTTGAAAAACTAAGGACCAGGAGCTGAGAGATCTTACTAAAATTCAATACAGCTAAACCCTGGGGTGGTGTTTGTGCGCACAGTCCTAAGGAGAAGACATGGGAAACATTCTTTCCCTATAGGTTCACTAAAGCAATGCCCTAAGGGGCTAAGCTGGGAGTGCGTAAAGGAAGAAAGGCTGGTTTGCTAAAATACCTCAGTTTTTCCTGATTAAGAGGAGCAGCTCCTTGAAACCCGGCATGAGGTTAAGGGAGAAAAGAGGACTGGGTGGGTCTGATGAGCGAGGCGTCACTGAAACTAAGAGCATTAGGACCCAGCAGTACCATAGGTCCCTTACCAAACTCCACGGCTTTTTTTGGCTTTTAAAGCAACTTGGAAGCCGATTTTCATAACACAATTATAGCCCTATGCGCAAAACAAACCCACCAAAAACCATCTCATAGGCATCCCTCCCTGAGGCTCTGCAAGACCCGGCAACTTTGGGACCAAGGACGGGAACGCGCCCGTTCCACAGCACGCCAAGGGTCACCGTGCGCCTGCCGCCCGCCACAGCCTCACTGCGGGGCGCACGCCGGGCCGGACGTGAGGCCGAAAATACGTTTACACCTGTTTTGTTGAAAATTAGAGCCACGTGCCATTTGCTTTCCAGATTTCCTCATTTATTTCCCGTCCGTCCGTACGGCGGCGGAAGATGGAGACGGTGGCGGAGACTGAAGGCGCAGGCGCGGCAGGAGGAGGAAGAGGAGAGGGAGGAGCAGGGACGGAGCTGCCAGGCCTGGGCCCGCCTCCTGGCGCAGCTCCTTCCCGGGCCTGAGAGGCAGCTGCCATGGGCAAGCGGGTGGCGCTGGTGCTCGCCGGCTGTGGCGTCTTCGATGGCAGCGAGATTCACGAAGCGTCGGCGGCGCTGGTGCACCTGAGCCGCGGCGGCGCGGAGGTAGCGGGGGGCGGTGGGGGTGTGTGTATATGTGTCCGTGGTCTGTCTGTCTGTCTGTGTGTGTGTGTGTGTGCGGTGTGCGACACAGCAGCCGAGAGTCCCCCTCTCTGTGGGACCGGAGCCCCTCCCGGTTTGCGGTGCTCCCTGCGCCGCCACTGCACCCTGCAAAGCCTATTCACCATAATCTCTCTCTTTATGTTGCCCTCTCTCCTGTTTTATTCATTCCCCAAAGACGTACCTGGCCACCTGACAGGAGTTGAGGTCGCACAGGCAGCTGGACACAAGAATGAAAAGGGGTCTCATTAATACAACTAAATGATTATACTAAAAGTCATGCCAACAGGTCAAAGAGACCCCTGGCCAGGTTCCCCTGAGCATGTGTAGAAGTTATCTGGAGTTGCAGAACTTTTATGGAAATAACTAGCCAATCATCACAGGGGGGCTGCACTTGAAAAGTTACTCTGAATTTCTGTGTATCAACAATGGCACAAAAAGTCCAGTGGGTGTGCTTGATTTGTGGAATACCACCAAACACCCAGGCTTGCATGACTCTGAAATAAATATTCTCTCTGGAGTGTGTAATTTATTAGCTTGTCACACACCAGGTAATGAATACAGTTACTGGGCAGTAATGCCAGATTCTTTTAGTGATGCCCAGTGATAGGACGAGAGGCAGTGGCCATTAACTAAACCACAAGGACTTTCATCTCAACATGAGGAAGAACTTCTTTACATTGAGGGTGGCAGAACATGGGAACAAGCTGCCTAGGGAGGTCATGTGGGTCTCCGTCTGTGGAGATATCCAAAATCCACCTGGATGCATTCTTGTGTAGCCTGTTCTAGGTAAACCTGCCTGGTCAGGGGGGTTGGATTTGCATGATCTCTAAAAGTCCCTTCCAATTCTGTGATCCTGTGAACCCAGGAGCAAGGAGAAGCTGGAGACCTGTCCCTTCTCCTCTGGCCATGGGGAGCTGAGGATGGGTTAAAATTCCTCATCTTCCTTCCGATTGCTTTTGCAGTCCTCACTGGGGTTCACCTGCTTGTTTTCTGCTCACTGTTTCTGGGCCCTCTTTGGTAAATTGGGACTTGTCAGAGAAGGCTGGGCCAGGACATTGTGGTATGCTTTGGTCCCATCTGTGGCTTCAGATGGCAGAAGCTGGTCACTGACTCTCTGTAGCCACACTCAAGTGTCTGATGGTAACAACTGCACCCTCATATTTAGCACAAAACTGTCATCTCAGAAGTTTGCAAAGGAAGCTTCAAAACAGACACAGGAAAATGGCCCTTGTGGTACACCTGTCACAGAGCTTTATATGCTGATGCAGTGCTCTCCTTTTGTGTCTAACCAAAATCAGTTCTCCTTTATTTTGTTCTTCCTCTCTGCTGATGGTGTTTTGGGACAGCTGGTAACTCTAAAGTTTGCTCTAGAAATGCTTGTAAAATATGCATCTTTTACTTCTTTTTGTTGAACTTTTTTTAGCACTTTTATCCCATAACAGTTAGGCTCAACCTTTCTTCAAAGTCAGCTGTATGTCCAGTTGGGCTGCTGGTATAAATTGTGGTGTCCTGTTTGTCCTTGGGCTTACCTGCTGTGGCAAAATCAATAAGCTTAATATTGGTGTAAGAATACTCTCCCATCAAAATGCTACAGGAATAGGATGGGAAGAATGGCTGTATTTACCAATCCTGACATATCATATGTCACTTTAGATATTTAATGTCCTAGATTCATCTTGTGAAATTTGCTTAACTTAGATAAGAGGCTTCAGGGCATGGCTGTTTTCATTAAATGATCTTTATTGTGACAAATATGTATGAGTTTTGTTTACATTCACAAAATTGCCTCATCTCTCTTCCTAGGTGAAGATATTTGCCCCCAATATTGAGCAAAGGGATGTAGTCAATCACCTAAAAGGAAGTCCTGCAGAAGAGAAGAGAAATGTGTTAGTTGAAAGTGCCAGGTTGGCAAGGGGAAATATTCAGAATTTGGCTGAACTGAAGGCTAGTGAATTTGATGCTGTCATTTTCCCTGGTAGGTATCTCAAAATCACAGAATATTCTGTGTTGGAAGGCCCACAGGCATCATTGAGTCCAACTCTTAAGTGAATGGCCCACACAGGGATTGAGCCCACAACCTTGGTGTTAAGAGCACCATGCTCTGACCAGCTGAGCTCATCTTTCGAAAGAAAATTGTGATTTTTTTAACTCAATATATTTATTGCTTCATACTTCACTAAGTTAATATGCCAGATTCGTCTTTTGGTATGATGTTATGCATTCCTTCTTACTAAAGGTTGTGAAAACTTCACTACTTATGTGTGGACAAAAATCCTGACCAGAGTACAAAAATGGGATCAGAACTCAGTTACATGGCAATGCCTTAATTTCAGGGCCTCTGAAAATGTTGGCAGAATAGCATGTTGCCAAATAGGTTATGCTCCATGTCAGATGGGAATACATTCTGGTTTAATTATGTATCCACTCAGCTGCTGATCAAGTTGTCCTAAACACATTTATGGATAATTTTTTTATTATCCATACCACAAAATTGCATTCCAGATGGAGGTAATTGTAATCACTCTTAGAAATGAAGAAGCCAGAGCATCACAAGGAAATCCTGACTTGCTGAACATCTTCCAGAA
This sequence comes from Horornis vulcanius, assembly GCA_013401035.1. Taxonomy (NCBI): domain Eukaryota; kingdom Metazoa; phylum Chordata; class Aves; order Passeriformes; family Scotocercidae; genus Horornis; species Horornis vulcanius. Next base: position 12,620 of record VZUA01025679.1, on the reverse strand, counting down.
TATTCATAGTACTGTTAAATGTTGCCTTCGTGATTGGGCCTGCGTGTTAATTTTGAAATTTTCACTCTGTTATGAGGCCAGCAGAGGGAGTGTGTGTATAACACAGAGAAGCAATTCTGCCTACACTGTGAGTGGTTGATGTCAGGGCTGATCAGGAGGGAGTAGAGGCTCACAGATGTTTTCCACGTTAATTTCATGCTGTTATAACCCAGGCTCGGGGGGGTTGCTGTAATAACTGTTAGAGGGAAATAAACCCTATTAAGTTTGAAAATTAAAATCTTACCTCAGAGATTTCAGATAACACTTGAAAGTGAGCAAACCAGCAAAGGAAAAATATTAAAAATGCAAAGCTTCTTGATGCTGTCGGTTGAAGTACTTGTGGAAATTTCCTTATGCTTATTGGAGAAAAGTTGATGGCATCCACACTCTATATGGAATAACTATATTTTGATTATTCTGACGGTTATAAATCCAGCAGACAAAGGAGCTGTAAAATACAATCTGCTTATACAATTAAATGAAGAATAAATGCACCTAAAGGATTGTTAAAACTAATTTATAGAAAGACAAATCAGCACTATTTTTAATAGTAAATTGTTATCATTTACAAGATTTTTTTTGTCTCAGAATACTATATGTTATATGTCTATTTTATGTAAAATCCCCAGTGTTTTTTTTATTGTGTTAATCTCTTCTTTTAAAGTTGAAAAGTTGTTCTAGGGAAGAAGAAATGCTCTTTGATAATTGCTTAAGCATCAAAGTAAAACTTGAGAGTTCATTGCTGTAGGGGATCAAATCACTGTTTGCATCACTCCCATAAATTCCATACTTGTGCTTTTAACTAGTACTGGTCTACTGATCCCTCTTCCTTATTGAGGAGTGCAAAACAGATGGTGCAGCTGTTCTAGTGACTAACAAAGGAATGTGAGATTTCCTGTTCTCTTTGTTGCTTTTTGAAACAAGGTTAGGTTTTCTGGCCTATATATAACCTACATGGTATAAAAAAGTGGGCAGTTAAACTTTTTAACATTGTAAACCCATCATTTACAAGTTACAGTGACATTGTAAGGCTTTCAGTACAGTTAGTTAACAGTCCCAGGGAACCAAGATTATGTTGTAAAAAACAGCTTATGTTTGGTATCAAGTTTAATCACTTTTAGCAGTGCCTCATATTTGAGTTTTTTGGTTTTGGTATTTTTGTTTTGGTTTTGGGGGTTTTTTTTGTTTGTTTTTGTTTTCTTTTTTCTTTTTTAGGTGGTTTTGGTGTAGCAAAGAATCTGTGCTCCTGGGCTGTAGATGGCAAGAACTGTACTGTCAACGAGCACGTGAACTCCACACTCCAAGCCTTCCACAGTGCTAAAAAGCCCATTGGTTTGTGCTGTATATCACCAGTTCTGGCAGCCAAAGTCTTTCCCGGTTGTGAGGTTACAGTCGGTCAAGATAAAAACATAGATGGAAGGTAAGAAGGAAATGGATGGAGATGATTTACATGGGAATGAAGATTAGGAAATGGACATGCTTCTGTACAAATGTCTCTTTGGTACCAGTAAACCTGGGGGAACTTAGTTACTTTTAAGAAAAATAAGTGACAGTTTTCACTAGAATAATAGTTTTCGGCACAGAACTCTCAGGGCAGACAGAGTGAATCCATGAAGTCAGGTGACTTGTGATGCTACAACCAGGTATACACTGATCTGTGATATCACAGAGTTGTTTAGGTTGTAAAAGTCCTCTAGGATGGTCAAGTCCAACTGTTAACTCAGGGATTTTTAATAAATGTTTTCTGGTGGTAGTGGTTTGGAGCCACTTTAGGGGAGGGAGATGAGCACAGGGCCTGGCAGAAATCAGTACTGCTTCAAGAACTGTCAACTCCCAGTAAAACTTTTGAATTAAATGTATCAGCAGCCATAGTGAGGGATTCTGTTCAGAACAGATTGCATCTGTTCCTTCCTTATCAGAAGGGGAAAAAAACCCAAAGTCTCTACAGATCCCAGAGGAACACCTTACACGGAGGTGCTGGAAAAGGTTGCAAGTTCAGTTGGCTTCTCTCAATCTTTTAAAGATCAGTTATGGCTGCACTTGGTATAATCTTCCAAACCTAAGGAAAGATTGTTAAAACTGATTGTACCTTTTGACATATTGTGGCTCTGCGTTTCAGACCTTGTTTTCAAAGATATTGGATCACTTGATGTGTCCACAGGGGATAGGAAAATCTAGTAGTAGCAGCCTCTTTAACTCCCTTGTTAAATCAGCTAAAGGTTCACATAGATATTATTGTAGTTCTCTCATTCAAGTTATATGTGCAGAACTTTATGGCTGTATCATTGCTTTATGTTAATTAAAGTCTTTTTATTTACAGATTTCCTGATGCTGAAACAGCATCTGCTATAGCAGAGCTTGGATGTAAGCACATTTGCAAGAATGTAAATGAATCCCATGTGGATAAAGCCAATAAAATAGTTACTACCTGTGCTTTCATGTGCAAGGCTCCTCTGCATGAAATCTTTGATGGAATTGGAACAATGGTACAAGAAGTCCTGAAGCTTGCCTGAGTAGAAGTGTACAGATTTCTCCAAGGAAATCAGTGTAGCTAAGCATAAACATTTAGCTTCCATTGATTGAATTAATAAAATAATGCAACTGCTAAACTTCACAGCTCCTGGTTTGTTTGGTGTGGTGGGGTGTTATTTAATGTTTAATACATCAGATGGTTACTGCTGAATTTAACCTATTTATTACTCTTTTAAAATAGAAACCATATGTTGAAAGGTGATGGGGGTTTCCTTTTTTTAATGAATCCAAATGTATTCAGCCTTAAGAAGACTGAATGGGCAATGGGGTTTTGTCACGTCATTAATGGTTATCAGTAATTCACATTTGCTGTTACCAGTTGCAATTACAAGTGAAGTAGCTGTAAATGGGACTGTTTACCTTCAGTATAGGTGAGTAATTCAATTCTGATTTCTAATCAGAAGAGAAAAAGGAAAGAGTGTGGTTATTGGGGTTCTTTTTTTGCCCTTGCAACTCTTTAAGCAAGCATTACTAATGGACTGCTGAAATTTTTGCAGAGCCTCTAGGTAAACTAACTTTATAAACCAAGGTCCAGCACAAATGAATGCATTGCATGTGGAAAATACACAAGTTTTGGGCTAATAAATGAAATTATTTCAGTTTTATTTAGTAAAATGAATTAGATTTATTTTGTGATTTTTTTTTTTTGCATACATTGTTTTGTGCCCTGAGGAAGACAATTTTATGTTTTCGAGCACATATTTTCATCTTACAAATGTGAACAAAGAGTTGGCAGCTTCCCTTAGAAGCTCAGTCTGGCAAGACTTTGTTCCTCCTACTCCTGGAGAAACAAAAATTCCCAGAATTCATTAGCAAGGTTCACTGTGGACACCGAGTTGTCTCACGTAAGTAGTGCTCTGGTGCTCACAGGTCAGTGTCACTCCTGCCCAGTGTAGTGTAGCCCACACTCTGCTGGGCCTGAAGTAACCTAAACACTCAGTGTTATGTAACTGGGGTGGGAGTGAAGCAGGAGCAGACCTGTTGCACAGAGGAGCCAGAAAAGTGAAACTGGGAAATAATGCCTTTATGATGAGCTGTCCCTCATGGTGCCTCAGTGAAGAGCAATGGCTACAGTGACACCTGACACGCTGCAGAGCATTGAGTGCTACCCCTCCCTACGTGTGCTGTGTTTATTTTAGCACAAATGTCAATGCTGAGACCTAACAGGTGCCCTCTTCAAGGAGCTTGTAGAGATAAATCTACAGAAATAAATATATAAAGGCTTTTGTTCTTTGTACTTTAACCATGATGATTTTCACAGACATAGCACTTCCATACTCTTCCAGAATTTGGATTTCCTGTATGGAGCGATTTAGGAGAAGCAGAAGACAGATTTTTGGCAGGAGAGCAGGGAGATTTTTGTGCCGTGCGCAAGCAGTGAGTACTCTGCCTCTGGAGGTACAAAGAGAGCTGGAGTCTGCTGTGCCAGCAGAGGATCTTCTGTTCAGTCTGGCTAAGCTGGGCACATAATCACCAAATCATTTACTTAGTTAAAACCCACAATACTGGACTGAATATGGTTCTTGGGTTACAGGAGTCTTTATTTAAAAGTCCTTGAGTCACTAAGTAAGAGTTTGTCCTGAATTTTGCATTTGCTTTGTGCCGATCATGTAGCTGTTGGCTGGAACATTCAAAGGAAGCCCAGTTTCTCTGGAAGCGCTGACTGTCCTGATAGAAATGTACTTAACACAGAACAGTCCTCCACTTTTTCCAGGTTGTACACGGTTTCTATGATGCCTTCCACGGCTTCTGCGGGCAGGATGCTGAGTGCATTGGATTGAAACTTTTTCTCCAAGTCTTCCTTTTTCAGAGGTTTCCTCCAGTGTCCGCAGAAGGTATTGCAGCGGTCGCTGATGGTGTTGCCGTCCCGAAGCGTGAGACTCACTTCGCAGTAAAGGCTGTCAAAGCTGGGGGTGTTGTCAGGAGGGTGCTCCAGCTGTGTTTTGCAGAGGAGTTCCCGCAAGGCCGGCCGGTGGGCATTCTCACTGGTGAAGGACTGGACTGACACGCTGCCGTCCAGCAAAGCAGAGCATGCAGCAAACTGGAAGGAGTGTCGTGCTTCATGCTCTGAGGCTGGGCTGGGTCTGTTCACATATTTGACCTCAGGGACTTTGAGAATGATCTTCTCGATTTTATCAAGAGGAAGCAAGTTCTCACTGTTCTCCACTAGCTTCCTCCTAACAGAAGATGCTGCATCAGCCACCCAGTGTGTTGCAAGATGAGCAGGAAAGCATTTGATGGCCACATCTTGCTGGTCCAAGAGCCAGGGGTAGGACTGCAAGGTTGGCAGTGTCTGTGGGTTGTAATCTGTATAAAAGGCACCCATCCCTGACTCCATGTCCAAAATCTGTTTGTTTCCTTGAAGGCCCTGTAAAGCTAAGCAAGCTGCCTCCAGTCCGTGCTTGGCAGCATTCCCAACATGGAGAGGCTTTATTTGTGTTGCTGCATTAGCCAGTGGGGCACCTGCATAGGAGGCAGCAATAGCCAAGGCATTTTTACATTCCAGCTGGTCAAGAGCTAGCAGTTTAGCACAAGCTGCTGCACTCCCCATTGTACCAACCACAGCTGGTGGGTGAAACCTGAGGAAACAAAAGTATCTTCATTACCAAATTTCAAAAATTCACCCAAATTCACTATATGCGAAAGCTTTTCATTCATTTGCCATGGAAAATGGATTGGACCATAAAGAAACCTACATTCAGCATTCATGTGTGGGCCTAACTGAGAGTTGTCACTTTTACCCAGGAAAAAGTAAAACTGGAATAGTACTGCTTGCAGTAAGTCCTTCCCAGAAAGCAACTGAAACATTAGTGCTGCTCATAGTTGAAAGCAAATTTATAGTCAAATATAAAGTTATATTTACTATTATTTAAATTTATATATTATTATAAATCTATAAAAGTTCGAAGTAGGGAGATAATTGCCTCATTGTGAATTGGTCAATGTTTTCAGAAAGAAATCTATTAGCTAAAGAGTTAGAAGTCAAATGTATTTATGTGTAAGATGAGCCCTCCCTAAATTTCCAGACAAAAAGCTTAGGAAATATGAATAACTGTGCCATCTGTATTTTAACCGACATTTAATTATGTATATTAACACTGAATAAAAACCACCTCCACTCCACTTCCTACTTCAAACATTTCTATGCACCTTTTTGGAATATTCCTGGCTTCTCTGGAGAAGTGCAGCAACCTGCCTTGCACTTCGATTCCCACATTGAAAGCTAAGAGCAGATCAAGACCAGAGATTCTTTTCTTCTGAGGAAAGGCTTCTGAGAGTGCAATCACTGCGGGGAGCACAGTCCCAGATGGGTGTGTGGCTGGATGCCAGGTGTCATCAAAGTCCATTGAGTGCACCTAATGGAAAGAGAAGCATTAATACGTTAGAAATAAACTCTGACAAGGTTGCCCCAGACTACTGTAAAAAAAAATACTGAAGAACTAGATCTTCCTTAGAAAGCAAAAATTTCAAATTTTTTAAAGACCCTTACTCCCAATAAGGCTGTTGGAGAAGTGGCAATGCAGCAGAGATCTTGCCTCAAAGGAGAATAATTCTAATTCAACTCATACCAGCCTGAAACCGGTGTGACAGTGATTCCTTTTTTCTGCAGTTGGTTTTTGCTGCTTTAATTAGACTGGTATAATTAACATGTTCACCATGTGAACAGTGAATTTTCACTCTCCCCAAAACATAATGAATTATAAACACAATGAAATTACTTCACCGGTGCTGCAACTGATGCTGCCATTAGGACTCTCACCATGAAATTGTAGCAGTTAAATACTGCTAAATGGAATTTATATCATCAGAGCTACTTCTCTGGTGCAACCATCCACAGGCAACAGACACAAACCTGCAAATGTACAGGAGGCTTTAGCCTGAATTTTCAGCACACTGAAACAAGACCTGTCACACAAGGAACCAGACTCCCTGGAATTGCTGGGAATAGGAGAAAGCTACAGTCTTAATGTGGAACGAGTTGCTTGGCTCAAGAGAGTATCCCAAGTTGTGCCTTCTCTTTCCCATGCCCAGAGCCCTGCTGCTCAGGAAGATTTTGGGTGTTCCCAGCATGGCATGTGGCTGCTGATCTGGCAGCAGATGGTCCCCAACAGTGCAGTCAGTGTCTGTAATGTACTGCTTACCAGACACATTCCTTTCTCCCACAGTTTGGGAGTTTGAGAACTCCCAAAGACCTGAGAGCATCAGGGACAGCATTTTTTATATAGCATAGTAACACCTCAAAAACTGAACTTTAACATCTGTTCACTCATGTCTTCATTTCAGAGCAAACTGGGAAGGTGGTCAGGCTCTCCAGCAGTCAGGTCTTCCCTGTAATAATAATTATGCATTTTTGAGGACTGTTTCTAAACAGATAGAAGAAAATGCACTGTCTGCCTTGAAAAAACTTGGATGCCATCTGAGGAGATAGCCTGCAGCGCAGGATAAGGAAAGTTGTGGCCAATACCCCGTAAGCTGTGTTTCTGGTGTCTTCAGTAAGTGCTTAAATTGACCTGTGACCAAGTTGTAAACTGATCATATATATGCTAACAGCCAGATCTGAATATCATAAGGGCTGCTAGAAGCTGAGCACTACCAGATCTCATTTCTAAGGTAATTTTCTCTACATTGGAAATGAGCTGTTAAATTGGACCTCTCATATTGTTGTCACACTAATTTAAATAGGCTTAATATTACTATTTCCTTGGTTGGTCACTTTCCCTGGTTTTGCATAATTGCCAAATTTGTCTACCCCACCTCTTGTGCATCTTTCAATTTCAAATGGTTTCAGCCTCAATCTGAATTTAGACAAATGTCTGGAGAGTCAGTTATTGCTTTAATGACAAAGTGTGTCCCCAAAATATAAAACTGGCATTTGGAAACTGCATAACTGAAGATTAAGTTGCCTTGTGATATTATATGTATATGTATCTACATGTGCATCTGTGTTTTTCTGTAACTGTACTTTGCCAGTTGGCATGAAATTCAGATCCCAGTGATCCAAGATGAGTGAGAGCTAGAGGGTGCCTTTTAAAGCAGCTACAGCAAGATTGTAGCCTTGCTACAAGGTTAACAGGTTGTAAGCTGTCGAGTTCTGACATTTGACAACAGTCCCAGGTCCCACATTAAAGTTAAGGGATGCTGTTGAGTTGGATCATACATATACCTTAAATTAAATCTCACTGGAAGTAAGTTGAAGCACATTAGAATAGTCTAAGAAAGTTTTGTAGCAGGCTTCAGAATAAGCTAAGACTTTTGGGACATGCTGTTCTCTATAGAGCAAAAATGGCATAATTTTGTATGATTTCAGAGCAAATAAAAGAGCATCCCTTACAGCCACTCCATTCACAAAAGCCGCATACAGAGGAGGCAGTCGGAAATCCAAGTGGCCCCAGATGGTACTGGATAAATCTGAGCTGTAGATCTGAAACAAATTGACATAAATTAATTCAAAGTCCTGAACCTGAGGATAAGTATGCATTGTATCTCTGATGTAACTGAGAGCAGACCATGTCCTCTTGGGACCTTACTGCTCCCTTTTATGAGAAAAAACATTGTTCTTTCAGAAATTCTGAAAAGAAAGTCAGTTTCCTGTTGGCTTATGTCCTATTCCACCCAAACAGCTCAGGGGCAGACCAATACCACCCACCTGGCCACTCAGGACCTTCACACAACCTCTGGTCACTGATGTCCCTTCTCACCACCCACTGACAGAATCACAGAATCAGCTGGGTTGGAAAATAGCTCTGAGATCATCAAGTCCAACCTAAATGATGATGGGACTGTCATCATCTTGTTGGGGAAGATGTCTCATTAAAGGGTTTTGTTCTCTGTGTTTTAGTAAGACCCTGTGTAAATGATAGATGGCCTTCTGGTGCTGCAAACTGAAAAAAAGGGTATAAACTATCCTGGTTTGGAAAGGGGAATTCTCTGTGGGAAGAGACTAATTGGCACACAGAGCTGTGGAGCACGAGTCCACCCAGGCAGGTCTGAAGGACAAAACAGTGGACTGAACTCCTCCTCATTGATGCACTCCTGTGTTGGGAAGGACTCTTTTCAGGGTCAATTACTTTGCTAGTTTGAGGAGAGCAACACTAGAGAAGCATGCCTAATGCAGTCAGACATAAATCAATTATGTTTTATGGACTGCAAGTAACCCACTGCTAACTCCCCATCTCCTTGACTTTTCCTTGATTTGAAAGGCTGGTGATGAGTGAACCTTACTTTGTTGCTGTTTTTAATAAAATATCATCAGTGAAAGAAAGGACGGGGTTCTTCGCTGACTGTAGAGGGGGATCTTAGCATACAGACTGTGACAGACTTTTGCTCATCCAGAGTGAAAAGTAATTTGAGCACTGAAGTTTCACTGTCTCCAGTGGGAAGAACACAATTTCTCTCTTTCCATCCATGGAAGAATTTCACCATGGCAAAATTTCCTTTTCATGGCCTAAGTTTTCCCTTGCTTTCTTAAAGCTAAACCTTAGGGTATTCTATGAATGGAGGACAGCTTACCTTGCTGTACTGTGCCACTTTGTTGCAGACCTCGGTGCTGGTACCCAGGAGCCCCACTCCAAGAGTATCCAGAATCATTCGCTTACTTCTGTGAATTACTTGATCCGTCAACTGATTTGCATTCAAACCATGAATCACCTTGGCAAAATTTTCTGTAACTGTCTGGGAAGTGAAAAAATAAAGAAAAAGAAGAAGTAGATATTTCTCTATATTTAAACACTCTATTTTCTTTCTTTTTTGTTTTTTTGTTTTTTTGTTTTTTTTTTTTTTCCTCTTTTTTTTTCCCTTTCAGTTTTGGGCTACTGTCTAGCACACTGGCCATTTCTGCCCCTGCTTACATGAATTGCATCAACAAAACCAAGGTTTGAATTCTTCCTCTTTTTATTCCAAGAAATGTCACTGTGTTATTTGTATTTTATTTATACTTTCATCATTATCCTTGTCTGTTCTGTATTTCTTCTGCTTTTTCCCTGAGCCCTTCAGAGCATGCACTGCAGGTGCTATAACTGTGCAGGATTATCTCTATCATCTCTATCTCATCCCCATCTCTGATGACGATTCACACACACACACACACACCCCCAAATAGAAGCAAAAACATCTGTCTTTCCCATGGCACCTACTTGTTGAAATCAGTGGGAGAGTAGCATTTCAAACCAGTGCACCCACTACCACACAAGGAAGACAAGATTTAATCTCCCTGATTGGCAGCCTTACTATCCCAAATATTGCTGAGCTTGGAGCTCAGTAGGAGGCAGGAGTTGGCAGCCCTACCTTGCACATATTGCTCATAGCTCCCAGCTCCCACTGAACTCACTCTCAGCTGGAGTCACAGCTTTTCTCCAAGACAAGATCTTGAAAAGCAGTGGCTCCTTGTTCCTGGATCCTGCTGATCTGGGAATTATATATATTTATTTCTTCTCCTATTGAGCAATGACCACTATGCAAATTCAACCTGCTTCTTGGCTGTGAGCTGCTGTTAGTGTCTGTATTAGAAAATAATCAAAAACTTCCCTTCCTGGACCATTAGAAATGTCCCACTGTAGAGGTACACATTGTTTACAACTAGTCTATACACACAGTTTCTTTTTTATACTGGCAGTAGTGAATATTTCTCTTCTCTCTCTTTGGAAATTATCCTCTTTTGTTTCCCCTCTTCCTTCCCTTTCCTTTACTCTCCTGCACATATCCACACAGAGTGGTGGTATTTCCTTTCAGCCTTCATATTTTTGGGAAACAAACCAAACTGTGCTGTTCTCTCCTTTACAATATAGACTCACCCCTACTATGCTTGTATATTTTCATTGTGTTGTTCACTCTGGATTCCTCTTTCTCTAGCAATGGTGACCAGAATTGTACCCATCATTACAAACAAGTTCTCACTCACACTCGTAGTGAAGCATTAAGATTATCTTAAGGAAGCAGTTACCAGCTGTTTAAAGCAGGTGAACCACATCCCGTGGTGTGCTGGGCACCTACTGCAACATATGGAGTGATGATATGAAAGCTTAAATAGAGAATCACATCTTACAGTGCAAAGAAACAACACAGTACCTTTGCCCACATCTTGCAGGGGTGATGCACGTCCCAGAGAGATGCAGCAAATGAGTGATGGCCAGTGAGCAGGGAAACTCACTCTCAGTATTTATATGTGTCTGTCTGAGGTGGGGGAAGGAATATTAGGCCTTTCTATTTATGCATCTTGTCCTGCCCATTTCCTCTTCTGCCTGTAAATGTACTTTTTGCTTCACTTTCAACTTTCCTCTGACTAATTGCACTATAAACCTCTGGGACACACGTGATAGGACTTAGCCGGTCATGTTTACAGGTTGTGTAAATTAATACATGCAATACTTCATTACCAGATAGAAACTGATTCATCTGGTAGCATGGAGAGCCGTGTGGAACCACAGTAATCCATGGATAGCTCTACTGGTTGGGAAAGTCCTGTACTACAGGATGGCAAAGGCAGTTTTAGCTTAAACAACGTGTTGTTAATTTGTTTTGTTTTGGTTTTTTTGGTGGTTTTTTTTTTGTTTGTTTGTTTGTTTGTTTGTTTTTCTTCTTCTTTTGCTGCATGTTTCCTCTCTAACACATACAAGTCAGACTAGAGAAATGTGTGCCATATGAATTTCAGACCATAAATTGGATTAAGGCAGTTTTTGGCCCTTAGCAGTGTTTTAACAGCATGAATCACTGTGTGTTAGCAACAGATAGTGAGAAATCCCTGCCTACCCCATCAGGAAGGGGCAGACCCCACAGGAGCATGACTGGGGGCACTGAATAATTCTGAAGTAAATAAGTAAGGATGTCTAAAGGATGGGAATCACGGGGGTTAGGGAACAAAGTATCAAATCTCAGAATTGCAGCCTTGCACTTCCATGATAAGTGCTGCCTAAAACACTCTAGGAACCTCAGCTCTTTACCGAGAAAAGCTCCAAATAATTTTGTAAAGCCATATCTAACTCATGAGTTCTTCCAGGTAGATAACAGCACGGGTCTAGAGGTGAAGCTAAACATTGATTTGAGTGGTTCTAACCATTACTGAAAGGTCTTGTTTCAGGCTGTGTCCTTCCCCCTGTCTTGTCCCTGGATACATAGTCCTCCTCCTCCCTGGGCCAGCCCTGATGCTGAGCAGACCCATTTCTGACCTGGTCCAGACTGTCTCCAGAGCTAGCTCTGTGATTCTCAGCAGTCAGGCATAACTGAGTTTCATTCCCTCAGAAATGCCAAATTAAATCTTGCAGCACAAGCAGAGGGAGAGAGGAGTAGGGCTAGCAGTATTCTGTGAAATTTTGGGAGGGCACGGACAGGTAACATGAGAGAAGAGGGTATCAGCTGCCCCCCAGCAAGCTCTAAGCAAGACATTTGCCTATTTTGCCCATGCTTTTATCCAGTTCCGCTTTTGGATATCATTTGCTGGTGCATAACTTGATGCTGAAAGTTGCACTGGGTAACAAAGGGCCTTAAATGACAGAAACAGTGATGAGACAGTCCATGGATACAGCCAAAGAGCCAGAGGCCTGAGATGCCTAAAACCCAGCCCTACAGGCTAACCTGCATCATGTGAAGATTCCATTTAAACCCTTGTCCTGTCTTTCTTTTAAATATGAGCAGCTGATCAGCACAGCTACTAAACCTATTCCCACACATTTCTCTCTAAGTATGCCACAGTTTCCTCACTCATGCAGGTATAACTTGCATCTGTATAAAACATCCCAGCATGTGTCCTAAGTCCTGGGTGTGTCCTGCCAAATCCTGACCCCCCAGGGACAGAGAACCAGAATGTCCATCTGTGTTTGTTCCTTGCCCCCCATATTTCCACACTGAGGAAAATCTCAGAGGCAGCCTGAAGAATTACCTTTGGTGCTGATAAAATCCAACCGACATAATGGGATTGATGAGGTTGACAAGGTTGGAAGTGGTTAGAAAGGTTAACAGAAGTTAATGCTATTGGGCTGAAAAAGAGAAAGATTTTGTTAACTTTCACTTTTGTTCTTTCAGCTCCTTCTTCTCTCAGAAAATTGAAAGAAAACATT
>VZUA01025678.1:49238-59269 GCA_013401035.1 Horornis vulcanius | reverse complement strand
ATTTTACATACCACCATGATGTTCCGTGAAAGCAGCAATACCAAAAATTCAGGTAGCAGCTGTAATTTCTGTTAGATCTTTCAGAACACTATTATGTCCATTTTCTCAGTTAAATCCTATATGTTCAATGTAATTAAATGGTAGAGTAAGAAGATACAGCATCTCCTGAACTAAATGAAACTTGAATCCAGCTATTCTTGAACAGAAATTGCCTAGACGAGGACCTATCCATAGGCATTATATATTTGGCCCTTGGACAGTATCTATCAAGATAAACAATATTGCAAAAATAAGAATCCTAGAATTGATGGAGCAAAATTACTCAGGACTTGAAACCTGCACTTCAGACAGGTAGACTGTTCCTGTAAAGAGTTGCTGAATGTAAATGGGTCACAGTTTTCATATCTTTAACATCTGTTGTTTATACCCAAGAAAGCACATCAGGGGCAAGAAAATTAATTCCCCAATTGCTGTCAACTGCGTTAGGGAACAGCAATAAACAGCTTACTGTAAGCCTCTAGCTACAATAAAATTGCTGTCAATAAAGTGTTGGTGATATGGTTTTGCTGTGCTAGAAGAAGAGATTCTTTGGAAGTGAAAATCTGAAATGGAAACTAAAAAGATTCTCCCTTGTTCTTATATACGAAAGAACATTATCATGAAATTGCAATAGTATAAAACTCTCAAGATCCAGTTCTTGTTCATGCGTGCGGCACAAATTTCTTAGCATATGTGAAACTTTGGCTTTGGATATTTGGGACAGATGAGACTTCAGTAATTCTGATAAAAATCTTTTGCACAGGAAACATTTAAAGAGAAATTAAAATTACCAAGATTTTACTGTCTGATCTGTATACACAAAATGTTCCCTACTCTAGTTTAGCATGTCTATCGTCACTATTGAAAATGGTATTATAGCTTAAGGTTATGTTCAGATATCCATTATAACTCCCAGTTTTCACATGCCCTTAACTTTCTGAAAAATTCTTCTTTTCAGCTGAAATTTTCTGTGCTTGGTTGCAGCTCAAAGATGAATTTCTTTAGACAGTTCAGTGAAATCTGTTAACCTATTTTTCAGTTATACAACAGAAAAAATACACTGTACATTATCACATTTCTAATATTTTAGTATAGATATACAAATATACAGAATTAGAAAGCAACTGAATTTTACAAGCAGACACTTTTACAGATGACTAGTCTTCACCCAAGACTAATATCCATGCTAACACATAAACCAAACTAAGCATACAAAAGAATGTATGTATTTTTTATTTATACTAAGTGATGAAACAAGGCCACTAAAAATAATACTGCACACAGAATTGTGGAATGCTATGGTTACAGAATTTTAATATTTGCAGGTGACGTAAGCTCTGCACTGCTGTTCCAATGCAGATTTCCATCAACTTATGCACCTTGAAATTGCCACTCACAGCGTATCAAATTAAGAATCATTAATGTTTTCAGCTTGTCTTTTCTCTTACATAAACTCCAAACTTACAAATTTAAACACTCCAGAATAAGATAACATCAATTAGACTTGCCACATAAAGCTTAAGTGATGTGCATTGATCAGCAGAAGCCTGGCTACTTGTTCCTTGATCAGGCAAGAAGTCCATTGGCTGAAAAAGGAACAAAGCAATCTTCACAGAGCTTGTATTATCAAGTATAAGATTAAAATATACTTTAGGATGGTATGTAGTTAATGTGTCATTCAAGCCCCAAATCCTTATATTCTGCCACTAGAGCACAGAAATACAACGACAGTGTTAACATATGTTCAACTTTCCTGAATCTTCTAGGACTGTACACATTTCCAAAATTTCTGTATTTTCATTTGGATTCAGAAAAGTGCTTATAGTGTGCTTACGACTTTTTCTTGAAGACAACATCTCAAGTCACTTGGGCTTTAAGGATCTGCTTCAGTTTTACCACTTTAAATGAAAGTTAAGCTCATGTCTAAATGCATTTTGATTAGGAAGGAAGACTGAAGGTTTTGCCCATAACCTATACTGATACATATTTTTAAACCTGTGTTATTTGTCACTGCTGTGCTTTAAATCTGATTAAATGAAGTTGTTATAATTTAAAATTGGGATAACCACAGTAAATTGGCCTTAATTTCTTTTATTATTTAATCTATTGTTAATCTAATGACATTGAGTAGGAGTTTTTGTCTGTTTATTTGCTTTTCAAAAGAGGTCTTTCACATAGAAGAACACAACATGTCTTCTTCTGCTGTATTTCTATGTGGCTGTTTGGAGTAATGACTTACTAATTTGAAGCGCATTTTAAAGTTCAATCAAATACTGAAAAGAACACTGATTGAGAAGCCTGCATAGATTTCAGTATTCGTTATGAGTCATAACACCGATTTTGGAAGCTTAGCTATATAAGCTGGTGGTGTGCAACATCCTTTCTATACTTCTAATTATGTGAATTACCATTTAGAACAATCCCAAGTTCAAGTATTCAAAAATGCTCTTTTCAGAGCATCCACCAGGTTTACTGCAAGATAGGCACTTGAAGGAGGCTTTGGTTTTCATACTGGGTGCTTGTGAAACATCAGTCTGTACAATTCAAAGTCACACGTAAAAACCACAGAATTTCCACTAAATTTATTGATGATTGCACAGAAATCGCCCACAAAAATAAAACCCAAAAAAACCCCACACAACCCCCCAAAAACCTTAAGAATTTTTTATAGAACAATATATTTTAAATTCTAAAAGCTTTTTGTTTTAAGACCCAGTTCTAACAGATTTCTAGGGCCACGTGCCCATCAAAAGTATCAGGATTTTGCTTGAATGAAGTCCAAGTGCTGACTTAAGCCTCAGCTCCTTACTAATATTAATGTATCTGCAAGACACACTGTGTGTGAATTTACCTTGAACTAAAAGAAACTGTAAGTAAAGGTGGAGAATGCTAGCATTTCTTAGACATATATTTATCCTATATTTATTTCATCTTTCCCTACCTGAACATCATCCACAACAATTCCCATGTTCTTTACAAAATACACCAAGTTACTGAATATATATATATATATATACGTAACCTAACTCAATGTTAGATGCAGAGAAATCAGTTATGTTAAACATGAAGAAAACAATACAGTGACACAGAACTAAGTATCTCTTCCTAAAGGAATTTGTAAAAATTTTTTTCCGATGCTGTGGCATTAGCACACACTACTGTTCAGCAAGATGTTTAAATATGAATACTTTGCTTAAAGGTCACACTATCACGAATTAAAAAAAAAAATAAAAATACCTACGATGGTGTATTTCACTCCTATGACAATGAATATTAGCTAAAATGCATCTTAATTTTAGGAATTACAGACAGAAGAATAGGAAGTTTGTTGATGATTACTACCACTGATAGTTATACTACTCCAGCCAAAATTGACAAGGAAGCACAAAAAGATTACATCCTGTAACACTCACCACAGGGAGAAAAAAACCCAAAAAAGACACTATATCGTTCCCCACAGAATAAAAATATACAAACTCAGATTAGATAACTATCTACCTAAGAAAGAGTTGTATTTTCATTTACATATAATAATCCAGCTTTTTCAGGGAGCAAGCCAAATCATGAGTATCTCCTGACTTCAAAAGGGATACACGAAGACCTAAGTGAAATTTGACTCAAGTCCATATATAGTTGAAATTACAGACATTGTTAAATGGAGACTAGCGTATTTAATGTAATGAACACAGGTAACTCTGGAGATACTGCCAGTTGTTTTGTTATGGGTGTGGGAGTTTTTCTCCCCTCATGTTCAGTTTTGCCATGCAGAGCCTACACATTCTGTCAGGTAAAAAAATTCTGGGTGTCTCAGCTGCCTCTAGATACTATGGGGAGTTAAGTCTGAGCTTTCTGATAGAGTTTGGAAACGTAATTTATGACTAAATTAAAACAAATCTCAGAACAGAAAAGGAATGTGTGGTTTGGGGGATTGCATTTTGCAAATAAAACTGAGGAGAAAACTTCAGGCAAGTAAGCACAGACTATGAAGAGTTCTTCTATTTTTTTTTTTTTTTGGTGGGGGGGGTTGGGTTTCTCTTTTGTTTGTTTGTTTGGGTTTTGTTTTATTTTGTTTTGTTTTTTAACTTACACTGACAGTGTGTGTATGGTGCTGTGAGATGGCTTGGGGAGTAGACCCTTCTTTAAAGTCCCTTAGAGAGATTAGGAGTTTGTGAGATTCTTCTGTGGTGTTTTCAGTGTCTCGTAGGAAGTAGTTGTGTCAGAGCAGTTACTTTAGCAGAACTGCCTCCAAAGCTCTTGTTTTATTCTTAGCATCTTGTCAGTGTGACACCTTACAGACACACAAAGTCAAGACACATTTCTGGGAACGGCACATTCATCTCAGATAAGGCTAACACAACAGCAAGAGGATGACTTTGTCCTAAACTTGGCTACCGTCAAAACCGTATTGCCAAGACAAGCCTAAACGCGTCTCGCTTGGTTCCCCAGGATCCATATTCCTGATAAATTCAGACAAACCACCACCACTTGGAGGGTGCTGCGCCCGCAAGGAGTACGGATGCGACTCGCAGCACCGACCGAGCCTCTGCGTGGGCAGAGCACGGAGGCGGGGGCCCAGCGAAGAGGCAAACGCGGCCGGCCATTAGCGCGGGCTTCCTCGGCTGCAGCGCCGGCCCGGCCCGGCCCTCGCGCGCTCGCGGCCCCCTCAGCCNAACAACAAAACTAATGCTGGATTTGGTTGAAATATGAGTCTCTCAGCTTCCTAATCCCTCTTCATATGGCGTGTTTCACAGTTTAAAACAAGATATGTCAGATCACTTATGCATTACTGAGATGAGAAAATATTTACAATGGACTGACTTTTTTCTTTTTTTTTCCTTTTTTGTTTTTTTCCTGCATAATTTAGATCTATTCAGAGAACGCATTCCTTTCAAAAGTATGCTTTGGCCATTTTTTAAAATATGCAGCAAACTGTCTACACGATACCAACTTTCATCTGTTAGAACAAAATCGTGTTGAACTCAAACAAGAGGAAGACTTACATATGGCTTAGTTATATCCTACCAATAAACCACGTGCTTCACTGATGAAGTAGCTTGGAAATTTTGCTGTCTTTGTTGGGGAAAAAAAAAAATTTACCCTTTTAGTAACACTAACTTAGCAAGGTTCCAAATCAGCTTGAACTGGAAAAGAAATTCAAGCTAACTCACTTTGAAATTTGAAAGAATGTACATATCCCTTCAACCTTGAAACAGTCAAATTTCTGACTGAAATTTAGCAGGTACGGAAGCAGTTCTTCAGTAAGTTTTACAATTGGACAGTTAAATACTGGGGAGAAAAAAAAAAGTCTTGTTTTTTCAGTTTTGTTTATGCACATAAATGTGCACATGCACGGAGGCATAACAGTCCTCTAACAATCAAAATTCTTCAAAATCCAAAGTATCAGAGGCATTTTGGAAACACATGGTTAAGCCCCTGCTAAATGGAAAAGAAGTCAAGGTTTTAGTTTGTTTGTTCTTGTTTTTGGTATTTGGTTTGGGTTTTTTTTTTGTTCCCCCCATAATGTTAACTAAATTAAATTAGAATGAAACAAACAAAAAAAAACAACCCACAACACAGTGGCACTTTTAATACTGGTTGATCGGGCACTTGTATGCAGTACTTATAGACCAGTAAAAGTGCTCGTTTACCTGTCTGGTGTGTAAGGGGCCCTTTGTCTTGAAGCCTCCTTGGGAACTGCACTCTGAGGCACTGAAGTGATCTGAACTAGTGGAAGAGCGTTTGGAAAGGGTGTCACAACCACCAACAAAGGTGTTGTCCAACGGGAGTTCCTGAATCACATGGTGCTTTTTCACTGAAACTGGAGTGTCAGGTTTGAGATGAAATGCAGACTGAGGAGAGGCAGATTTGTAATGCTTGGCAAGATCAGGACTGTTAGGCTTAAAGGTTGATGGTGGTGCTGTGCCCCAATCAAATCTTCCTATACTTTGCTCCTCCAGCTCTGCTGGAAGGCTTATTGTCCCGTTGATAGGTTCATGAACTGCATCATCAGGTTTGGACTCCTCAATGGTCACAAAGTTCAAAAGGGAGCTCTTTGGAGATTTCCTTTTCTTCCTTTTCTTTTTCTTGTTTTGCTTGTTTTCCTGATTGGGAGACATCCACTCAGCACCTTGCTTGCTCCTCTGGGCAGCTTTGAATCTGGATGCATGTCGACAGCGAACAAGAACTGTGACAAATATCACCACTATAACAACCATGGCACCTGCCACAATAGCGATCATGATTGTGAGATAGTCCTCATTTTGGTAGGGTTGGCTACTGTCCCCTATGTTCCGATCCAAAGGTGTTTCCATAGTCCTGCGTATCAAGTCATAAATATAAGAGGCATTTCCAGCAGTATCATTTACGTATAAAAATACAAGCACAAGAGTATGCAGGGATTTGGGATAACCCAAATCACTAATGTTGACAACTAAGCGATGCAGCCCCACGTCGTTAGGAGTTGGTTTTTCTTCCAGAGTGATATTACCTGTCACTGGATCAATCCGAAACAAACCCTTGTTATTGCCGCTTACAATCGTGTACTTCAGCTCAGCGTTCATGCCAGTGTCTATATCCACAGCAAAGACTTCAGCTACCACCGATCCTGGAATTGCTGAGAGTGGCACTAGCTTGAAAGAAGTATTAGAAGGTGGGTAGATGACAACAGGACTGTTATCATTAACATCCATCACGTTTATTGTTACTTTCGCTGTAGAAGAGCGAGGAGGTTGCCCTCCATCCACTGCCTTAACATCAAAGGTGTAAGAGCTTTGCTGTTCTCGATCAAAAGAAACATTGGACTTTATAACTCCAGAGTATGGATCCAGCACAAAGTTTTCATTGTCGTTCAGGATGGAAAGGGTCACTGCTTTATTTTCTCCAGCATCTGCATCAGTCACTGTGATCACCCCCACCGTGCTATACTTTGGTAAGTTCTCTGACACGAAAAACTGGAAATGATTATGAGTAAATTTGGGACTGTTGTCATTTTCGTCCAACACAGTAACAATTACAGCTGCTTGACTCTGCAAAGGAGGGGTGCCGTTGTCTCGGGCTGTAACAGTGAAAATGAAACGTTCCTGCTCTTCTCTGTCAAAAACTCTGGAGGCTGTCAAAACTCCTGTCTTTCGATCCAGATCGAAAAAGGAGGCATTAGGACCAAGCTGATAAACAATGTCTGCATTTTTCCCACTGTCTTCATCTGTGGCACTAATAGTTGTTAAGTATAGACCACGCCGGTTGTTTTCAGAAACTGACAGCTCAATTACAGGCTGGCTGAAAATCGGAGGGTTGTCATTTTCATCCTCCAGCTTAACTCTTACCAGGGCAGTCTGGTTCAAACTGGGCTTGCCAGAATCAGAAGCCACAATTTTAAAGCTGAATTCTTTGGTGCCCTCATAGTCCAACAAGGAGGAGGTCTCCAACAAATACTGGTTGTCATAAACTGCTTTCAAGTGGAAGGGGACCTCTCTCTCAATGAAACAGATCACTTTGCCATTCACATCAGTGTCCTTATCTGAAACTGTAATTAGGGCAATCTTTGTATTGATGGGATCTTTCTCAGATAAGTACACTGTTCCATTGATGGGACTTATTATGTACCTGAGGTCTATGTTAGGAGGGTTATCATTTACATCAGTGACATTGATGGTGACAGTTGCCCGGGCTGGTGTAGAGCTACCATCGCTAGCCAGCACCGTCACTTTGTGAATAGCAGTCTCTTCTCGATCTAAGGACCTCTGAACTGTAATCAGCCCTGTGGTGTTGTTTAAAGCAAAAAATCTTTTGGTTGCAGGGGCGACTTGGGCACCAAAAATATATCTGATTTCTGCATTGCTTCCTATATCAGCATCTGTAGCATGAAGCTGAATTACAGAGGTGCCTACAGGGGCATTCTCTGGTATATGGACCTCTACTTGACTCTCTTTAAAGACTGGCCTGTTATCATTGACATCACTTACTGTGACTTGCAGGATAGCTGTGCTGGATTTCTGGGGGGTACCTCCATCTTCCACTTTGATTTTCATCACATAGGTGTCCTTTTGCTCTCTGTCCAAGTTCTGCTGCACAATCAGCTGAGGCCATTTCTCCCCTTCTGGAGTTTCTACAATATCCAAACCAAAGACACTCTGCCCGTTTAACAACTCATAGTGCTGCACACCATTGAAACCTGTGTCAGGATCTGTTGCTGATGGGATTGGAAAGCGACTGTTGATCAGAGTGTTTTCTGGGATGGAGATATTGATGACAGGGGATGGAAACATAGGTGCATTGTCATTAGTATCCTTTACAATGATTTTTATTTTGATTAACCTAAAAAAGTCATTGGGGAGAATCACCACTTCAAGTTCAAAGAAACACTCGTTTTCTTCTGCATAGGAAGCTCCAGCACAGAGTTTTTCTCTGTCTATTCTGTTAGATGTTGTAAAGATTTCCCCCGTGTTACTGGACACTTTGACCAGAGGCGCATCCCCTGCTTTAGACACCAGTCTGTAGACAAGGCTGGCACTGGTCCCTGTGGCAGCATTGATATGAGAAATGTTCAGGTCCTTTGGTATGTTCCCTATGGGCACGTTTTCAGGCAGCTCCTCTCTAATAGTGTAAATAAGTTCTTGAGCTATAGCAGAATCCAGCCTTAAACAGGCAATCAAAGCGGCCAACAGGTAAAAATCCCTCAGGTCCATGATAATGTTTTTATTCTCTTTTCACGGATTTTAGGACTTAAAGGTTTCCAGGGAGGAATGATGCGCGATTTGCAAGAGGAGGCATGCATGGACTGCAGGATGCATTACATCTCATTTCTTATTTGGAGACATCACTGTCAACATAATCACACAGAACAGCATTATTGTTTTTTTAGGCATGATAAATCCACAATCTCCAACTACTACTTGTTTTTGCAATGCACTCTTCCAGCAGTACATTTTCCTACTGCTTCCTTCAACAAGCAAGCCCTCCGGACAAATGCACCAATATCCCATCGGCTGCATTTGCTCAGAGCAGGAATGAAAATAACTACTTGCAGGATTAAGGGTAGCTACTGTTCCGACACATACTTTCTGAATAATTTCTTGGTACACTGTGTAATCCATAACGTGCATTCCCCCTCTACCCTCCTCCACCCAGTCATTTGGTGCAAGTGAAAAACCTTCCCGGACTACTTCTGGATTCTAACTGCTATGTCAGCTGCCAAATGTAATTTGCTGTTTGCTTCCATACGTATTTTTTAGCTCTTGCTAACCAGATTTTCTCTGCTCACTGTGCCTTGCATGCCCCTCTATAGCTATCGTACTGGGAAATAACCACCCGGACATGCTATTGCTGCAGCAGTCGTCACTGGCTACTTCACATCCCTGTTAACTGATCAGACAATAACAGGACTTACAGTTTCTTACACTCTCTGCTCAATGTTTCTTCTCCAGATGTTGGATACTTCTCCTTCTGTTTAATAACCTAAAACTTTATTTGTTTTTAAAGACAGTCTAAATCAGAAGGCTGGAAATTACAAAGGTAACTTAGAAGCAGGAAGCATGTTTAGAGATGGGGGGAATATACATTTTCTGATGACATGAGGAGGAAAAAAGGTGCAGCCTTTCCCCGTTGACACTGATCTCCCTTCAGGATGATATTAGCAGCTGCCACATATAAATACTGCAGACTAATAATGCAGGTGGAAGAAAAAAAAAAAAAAAAAAAAGGAAAGCAACTGACAGACTTCTGTTTGCATGCACTGCTAACCGCGCATTATCGGGGTGCAAGGCTGCCAGCACCTACAGTTTGACCGAACTAGGCATCCCTAAGCACTAATCTTATCTGCATTAAGCTGCACAGTAACTGATGCCTGTGATTACTTCCAGCAGAGTAATGCAGGTAGGGATGCAGACAGCGAGTAGGTGAGCCTTTCCCAACATCAACTGAATCCCAAACACTGATTCTTTCCCTAGATAAATACACTGTGTGTTGGTTTTTCTTTCTTTCTTTTTTTTTTTTTT